>JACCGJ010018963.1:2500-57444 GCA_013407085.1 Atriophallophorus winterbourni | reverse complement strand
CTCAAAGGATTGAGTATGTTTAACGCTGATATCGCTGTTACCAAATAGTCCATTTAAATCTGAAATCTAGATTACAAAAAGTATTTGACATTCTCGAACGAATCTTACTCTTACGAAAGTAAAAGCATCTTGATTTCAATAAAGAAATCAAATGCTGTTATGAATAGAATAAATTTTCGACAACAAAATTGCTGATTTCTTAGTTTTTTGTCCATCCCAAAATTAAGTAACTGAGTGACTCTCTTGTCAAAAGTTTTGTGATACGCTTTAGAAATCGTTTTCTCGTTATCATCAAGAAAATACCAAAATGTAATCACAATTAAATTTTTGAATTAATGTATCGTCAGCTTGAAAAAAGGAAGTTTTTCCGTGTAATTTCTTGCTGAGCATTCTATAACTGGAAGAATTCGGGAGAAAAAATAGGCTGAAATTGTGGGATTAACAGGTGTTTAAATAATATGATTTAAAAATGCCCCAGATCGCCGTTCATAGTGGCTGAACACAGTTTCTACGTAAGTGCTACTTATAAGTAACACAATAAAGTAAAACGATTGAAAGCAGCGATCAATAGTTCTCAAAAAATTTAGCATTTGTTGTTTTCATCTCCTAAATTATTAGAACACATTTGATACATTGAGGAACTTTCAGCATTTCACAAATAGTTGTGAGAGATTTTATAAAATTTTAACTAAATAAATAACAATAATCGATATTTCGAAACACGAATTTTTTATTTCTATAGATTTTCTTATAGATTTTCCGTGAAATCAATTTAAATGCCTTCTGGGTTATCTTATATTACAGAGATTTTGAGACTCAAATACTAATGGTCACAATCAGTAGAAGAGAATATCGTGTTAAGAATATTTCACTATTATACGACAAACTCTAATGCAATTTCGGGCCTAAAAATGAAGAAACATCCCGAATTTAAATTTTTATTTAATATTTGTTTTCCGGCAAAATTTAATGGAATTCATTTGATAAAATTTTTTGACCATTTCGTCATCGGTTGGCACCAGATATATCGATTGGATTAATTTATTAATGTAAATTTAACTTGTAGTTACATTTTTGTTCATTGTCCTGGTGGTGACCTATATGTCGTGTGCATTTCTCTTCATTTTGTGGATCTGGGATGAATAGATCTTTCAAACAGTGCAACCGTTATTATTTGAATCTCGATCATTCGTAATTAAAATGAATTCATTTGGCCGATGTGCCCATTGCATTTCGATGATTGATATTAATGAGAATTCAGGTTATGTGCAAACCCTATCCACGAAGTAAAACACATGAGTATGAAGAAGGATTCAAGAATCAAGATACAAGAACCGTCCGATCGACAACATCGTATGAAGCAAAACATGCGGGATAACCTCAGTTATGAAATTCGTCAAGTTTGGTCAAACGAGCTGCGCGGGGGAAGGCTTGAGGCGTACTGTTTGGCAATAAATAACAATAATTAAACCATTCGGATCAAAGTGAAAAGTAGAGTTTTGGTTACGTGATTTGCATATACAAAATAAGCGATTGTTTTCAACATAGTCATGCGCGTAATGAATGCGTTTGGCCAACTGACTTCCTCTTGTGTTGTGGGTAATGGTGTTTCAGCTTTGCATACCTTGACCCCAGAAAAGAATCGGGAGGCATTCTTCAAGTGGGCGTGAAACGCTAGGGGTCACGTGATCAATGTTGTATGGATGACCCGAAAATTTGTGCTAAAAGAGCAGAATTTTGCCATATGCGCAGGTCAACGGATTACTTGAGACGTTGAAATAATGAAGCGGAACTCGGCCGATAATACGAATTCGGCTCGAGCACGTCGAGGTGTATGCAAACCGTGATTATTTATACATTCAATTTGTGGGAGACGTGGATTGAAATGAACGTTGTATCAGATGACGTGTCGACTTCTCATCTGTAGCATCGCGGCTAACTAATTAATGAGAAAAATGTATATTTGAACTCGACCTCACAAAACTATGTATATCCTCACTATCCACATCATTTCGTTAGAAAGTTAGAACTTTTATTTCAGTTGATTATATCAAGGTAACATATGGTGCTCTAATTCACTCAGGTATCAAACTTAAATTGCATTCACCTGACCAATCACAAGCTGGTTAAGAACTGCACAGTTCATGGCGGGTTCTGCGCACGTTAAGAAAGGACAGGCGCGTTCAACATCAACTGACGCACCACCAACCCTACGTGCCGTATAATCCCTAAAATGTTTTAGTCTTGACAGGTGTGAATGACATCTGCTGACAGATTAGCGCAATTGCGTAATCGGTGCGCACACTAGGGGTTAATGTTTATCCGCTGCAGGACCGGACGCCAGATTGTGGAGATATAAACCCCAACCACCTTATTGACAGCATTCTAACCAGCCTTTTTTATCTCAACCGCCTCAGCGTGAAGTCGTTCCACGTATGGTTTTATTCCCCGCCTCATCACTTTTACGTTTTCAAGATCTACGCTGTGACCGGTGTCCAGCACATGTTCAGATAGTGCTGAATCTCTTATAAGTGTTTGATTTTCACTGGAATTGCGTGGCTGCTTACCGATTCGATTTTTGTGTTCACTTATCCTAGTACTGAGTTCTCTGGATGTTTGTCCGATATATACTTCCGAGGAACTACTACAATTGATTTTATATATGCAATTTGTCGCGCAGCTTGAAGAAGTTTTATCCTTGAGACGCGTTAATAAGGAACGGAGCGTTCTACCCCTTTTATACGTTACTCATATACATGCGTTATTCAAGATTCGACTTATCCCGTTTGAAGCTTCCTCAACGTAATGTATAGAAACTGTTGCACGCCAAACTTTTTCCATTTTGGGTGCTGGATATTTAACCCGTTTCAGTTGGCGTTTAATTAGGCTCTTAGGGTAACCATGATCAGCTAGTCGGCGACTAACTTCTTGATGGGCTCGCTTTTTGTCGGTGGCATCGCTGCACAATCGTTCAACTTTGTAGAACAGCGATTTCGCAACAGAATTAAATACGTTTTCGGGGTGCGCTGATGAGTACCGCAAGACCGCATCCGTGTCGATTGACTTACGATAGACTGTAGTGCTTATTTTACTGTTCCGCTTTCGCGCGAGACAGTCCAAGAATGGAAGTGTCCCTTCTGTCGACTTAATCTCCTTTGTAACTTGGATTTTGGGATCCAGGTTGTTAAGGTAACTATGGAATGCTTCTAATCTGTCACGTTTCATGATGACGAATGTATCATCGACATAACGCTACCATATCTTTGGCCGAAGAGCTACAATTTTTAGAGATAACTCTTCAAAATGCTCCATGTACATATCCGCTAACACTGAGGAAACAGGTGAACCCATCGCTAAACCTATCATTTGCTTATATAACTGTCTATTAAACAAGAATGTTCATATTCAGACAAATCGCTATACCGTTAACGATTTTCTGTACACTCAAGTTTGTACGATCTGCCAAAGTGCATTTTTTGCTAATTCTAGGGCACTCGTGGTGTCCACGATCGTGAACAAGGCGCTTACATCGAAGCTAACTATCATTTCATCCTCAACGAGCGTTACTGTACTCAAACGACGAACGAAATCAAAAGAGATTTGAATTAAAGCATCCCTTCCCCGGGGCCTTCAAATCGGCCGTGCATACAATTAATTTATCCAAGGGTTAAATTCATCAAATATTTTCGGAACAACTGAGGTCAAACTTGGACGTGCACTTTAGAACGAAGTACGAGATACCGGGACTTGCAGTGAAACGTTTGACCCAAAAACGTTTGCTAGTAAAATGGATCGTATGTCAATCAATTAAGGCGGACAAGAAAAATCGTTCAGTCGACAAATTGTAACTCGATGTCGGGACATGTTTATCATTTTTTTAAATTTGTAGTGAAATTATTGTAACAGCTGAAAATTCGTGTGTACGAATAAAGTCAATTTCTTCTTCTTCTTCTTCTAGTAATTTTAACAAATGAGCAAGATGCTTCGCTAATTCGTGTGTTGGAGATCCAATGCCATCCACGATAGGTCGCAGAGGGACGCCCACCTTAAGTATATACAGAAGCCCGTAGAACCTAGGGGTCTGAGCAGATTTCGGGTATAGCCTGAACCATAATCCCTGACATAGTTCCTCCTTAATTCCACGCAAGTATCTCGAAATCACCCGCTTACGGTTATTCGTTATCGACCTGGTTCTCCTGCTGTCAATAACTTCATAGGGACATAACGTAAGGTGTGATTCAACCTTATTTCTATAATCACTTTTTGAGAGTATCACAGTGGCCTTGCCTTTGTCGGCTCTAGTGCTCACTATTCCCTCTTCTATCCGCAGATTGAGAAGTGCGCGCTGTTCCTCTTGCGCACGGTTGCACCTTTCTTGCTGTTGTTTCTTAATAATACTGGCTATACAGTTGCGTAGTGCGTCTGCCTATGTTTCCGGTAGCTGAGTTAAGGTCTGACGAAGCTTCTGTGTCAGAAGCGAAACGTTACCAATAAACTACTCTCACGGATACATTACAATCTTTATTTTTTCATGATTATGATTCCCCAATCTGTCACAAACATTTTCCATTGCGTTGCTCACTCAGGTAGAGTTTTCCTCAACAAGCTGCCATGAATGTATGCCAGCAATTGTCCCTCGCCCAATGAAATTTCAGTTTACACCGGCGTTTCGCTGATTGGCTGCTCGTCAACATATTACTGGCTGTACAACGTATAAACGGAGGTGTCACAAATTAAAGTTAGTGATGATCATGGATCTGTTTTGGCTAATCTTGCTACTTACGCAATGCAACGGAACTGAAGTTATTGATTCAAATTGCCCAACTGGCTCAAGAAACTTGGTGACGCTACTACACCAACAAATATCTCCAAAAAGTATCAATGGAATGTGGTATCAGGCGGACTGCGCCAACCATTGCGTACCTAATGAAAGCTGCATCGCATATAGTTATGAAGAACGGGTATGTGTTTACTCAAGATACTGTGTTTTAATGAATATAAGCTGAGTAAAATGACATTTTTCCTAATTGTTTTTCACAAGCATCCAACTCATTGCTACTTTAACTACGACGGGCGTGAATTAGAAATAGAACCTAGCAACGGTTGGGTGACATTCGTAAAACGATGTCCTGGTAAGTGATTTATATACACATGGTGGCATATTATCAATTATACTTTGATTGAGTCTTCCTTTTCTTTTCCTTACTTTCTTTTGTTTACATTTTGCAATGTGAGACATTATTTACGATCAATAAATTACTTATCAATACTGAATTTCGTTTTGACGTTTTTGGCCTGGTTATTCAATTCAATTCAATTCAATTCAATTTTAATGGTCTAAAAAGCATATAGATTTACAAAAACCACAGAAAAATATGGAAATTTACTAATAACATATCTCAGCAAAAACGGGATTTGTTTGCTTACTGAACAGTTCGGGAATCAGGTAAAAATCCAAATGATAGAAACTGTTTTCACTCAGTGGAATGGCACATGTATATCCATGGGGTCGAGATGATTTGATGTGTGAGTTCAAAGTAATTAGGTTGTGGAATACATAGTCTCAATGTTCGCATGGGCCGATAGGAATTTGTCCAAGCTGGATTTGAATATATCCAAGTTGGGTGCATGTGCAACATTCGAGGGTTGGGAGTTCCAAGTGAAACATACACGTACAGAATAAAAATATCTTCGACAGTTCAGTCGCGAGTCGGGAATTAGTACTGTGTACTCAAGACTCCGGCTGGTTCTAGGTGGTTGTCGTGTGAATAGTGTATTAAGGGGATGGCTGGTGGTATGCAATATGTTAAGCATTAGGATCAAATCACCTCTCAGACGTCGGTAAGGAGAGTCGAAGAGGTTGAGGTTTGCAATACGATCTTCGTATTGTTTGTGCTTTAAGCCGCACACGAGCTTCGTTGTCCGATGATAGATTCGCTGCAAGAGATTGATGTCTTTCTTTAACCAGGGTGACCAAGCCTGAACCGCATACTCCATGGTGGGCCTCAAGTAAGTATTAATTATTCGATGAACAATCGGCTTCGTGAAACTCCCTAACACGCGTTTCAGCAGAAGCAGTACTTTTGACGTCTTTTCGTAGACAGCCTTAACTTTGTGTGACGGTTGCAACGTGCTGCTCACCCACACACCCAAGTCCTTCTCCTTGTCAGTTATTTCAAGAGTATGGGAACCAAGGGTGTAAGAGAACTCGAAAGGTTTTCCAAATGTCAATACCTTGCATTTTCTAACATTGAAAGGAAGTTCATTTCTAACCGACCATTCCTTTAAGACATTGAGGTCCAGCTGAAGCTGTCTGCAATCCTCAGTTGTGCGTACTTGTGTCCACAACTTGATATCATCCGCAAATAGCAAGATTTTGCACCGAACAAGTTTTGGTAAATCGTTTACGTAGAGCAAGAAAAGAATTGGTCCAAGCACCGATCCCTGCGGCCCTCCACTTGTTACTGTAATGGGCCGTGACAAAGCACCATCAACCCTTACTCGAATAACACGGTCACGGAGATAATCCTCCAACCAGGCTAGTAATGAGCCCTTGATGCCACATCGCTCTATTTTTTGTAGTAACAAACTGTGGTTAACACGATCGAATGCTTTGGACATTCGAAAGCGGAGATGCGTTTCACTTATGATATACACAATTTGTTTAGAAAAAAATAGCTGTCCAATATTATGGAATATACGGTGTGATTTCAATAGTTAATAGTTTCGAAATCCTCTTTTAAATCAAAAAGATTTTATTGTCATCGGCAAAAGAAGGTTTTGGTTGAAGATTCACTTCTGACGCAACAACGTCGTCCGACCTTAGGTGAATTAGAGAACAGCAATCGGTTAGAAACATGTTTCAATCTTTTAACTAAAATATGAGTTCGAAAAGTTTTCATTGGAGAACGCATATATCCCGGATTCACTTTGAATCACATCATTTAGTTTGGTTCAACATTGGGCTCTGCATAATGACCATTTATACTTTCAGTGTTCCAGAGAAACCAGACATGAATTGGGTAAAGACATTGACAATAAAACCTTTCTATTTAAAGCATAAGCATAGTATCGGAGTGTGCTATGAAGAACATCACTCTCGGGCACATCATGAGAGAAATTAGCATCGAAAATACCGAAAACGAGAATTATAAGCCTTCAAGAGTTGGAGTTGCTAGTTGTGGGCAGAAAACGAGTACTTACGATAGCTCAATCTGCAAAGTTGTTGATAGAGTTTGAGTAGATGTCCGTGGAGTTGTGTTGTTGCAGAAGTGTAATGATAGTCTGAACAGTGGTTTGTTTGTGTGAACAGAATGAAACCGAAATTGAGTGCTTCTAGTTGCCTTCCGCGTTGGGCTAAATGCGTGTTTCTAAGACTAAACCACGTTTAATATTGATTATTAGAAAGTTCGAGCACGAGCTTTGTTTCTCCGTATTCTCGATATTCCACTAGATGAAGTTTCTTTTTGAAACCAGGATAATCTTTTTAGTTCGGAACCAGACATGAATTGGGTAAAGACATTGACAATAATACATGTCTATTTCAAGACTAACCATAGTTTAGGAGTGTGATATGAAAAAGTAGCGTCGAAAATGCCGAAAACGAGTGCTTCTACTTACCTTCCGTATTGGGCTAAAGGCGGGTTGAGAAGCTTAAACCACATTTAATATTCAAGGTAATTCAAGGTTTTTAATGGTCTAAAAAGCAACAAGCTTAACAACAACCATAGGATGGTAAAAATTGAAATTTAACTGTATTAGAAAGTTCGAGCACGAGCTTTGTTGCTCCGTATTTTTGATATCTCAATGCATGAAGTTTCTTTTTGAATCAAGTATAATATTTTCCTCGGTATGCTAGATAGAGTGAAGAATATCGATTCAAATTAGCCTTAAAATGATATTGCAAAGTCCATTCTGAGTATACCGACGTTTTAGCTTAGTTGACAGCAAGTCGAAACTGCATTGTGTTACCGATGTCATATTGAACGATGAAGCCGAACACGTTCTTGTAAAAGACGGTTTGAATAACGGCTACGCCGATATAATGTTGTTGTTGGCCTCCTTTGGTCGATGTGGACCATTGATGTGCTCGCAACCACTTGATGGTTTTAGGCTTTGCAGCATATACGATGACTAAACAGTAAAATGCGGGAGTGACACTCTCTCCTGCGGCGCTCACAGCAGGTAGATCATAGTCAGAAGCACGCCGGCGGCGTGATCTACGTTCTGGCGCCGGAAGATGTATCTGATCTTCCTAACACTTGGCATGACGCTTCACGAAATGTGTGCCCTCAAAGTGAGCGCTCCATCGCAAGTTCTAGCCATTTCATTAAGTCAGTTCAGACTTTGCTGTCGAACGATGATACGCTTCATTTTACACTATTCAGTGACATTTTGTTATCTTGCGATTTGGCATGAACCATTTCAAGATCTGGTTAAGATCGATTTTAATGTAATTATAAATTAACCAAATTCAACTGCATGGTTATTGTAAAGTAATTGCTTTTTCAACCATAAAATCTTGAATCTTGAATCTTGAATCTTATGTAATCAGTTACAGCAGCTCTTTAAGTAACATTTCTCTTATTACGAGAAATAGACCGATAATCTAGGACAATTTTCTAACATCGTTATCTTCGGTGATTATACAAAAGGATCCTGCCTGGTAAAAAAGTTCATGTATTTAATATATTATTACCTGTGGTGTTCACCCACAGAGGTCCGAATCACCAATGCGAATCATCGGCTTTCAGTAAATCTGTTAAAGATTCACCTACCAGGCCTGATGATACACATTCGCAACTTAATTGTGTCAAGCACATTGGCGTTTACGCCGTTCTATGAGTTTGGTAGTTCCCAGTGTATATCGCGTTTCAAACTAAGTTTCCGTTTCACCATGGTTCTAATGCATGCGGGTTTTCAGCGCAAACAACACAAAATCGATTACGGGTGTGTGTTTGGGATGCAACTACATGCGACTAGGTATATTTCCAGCTACTAGATTGGATATAAAGCGCATGTGTGTTAGAACATGTAACTGTGCAGGTTGGTCATACCAGTCTTATACATCAGTGACTTACAACTCCCATATTGTTTAAATGTTTCTATGGTTTCAATGGTGATGGATACTCAGCGATCAGTTCAAACCTGATGTGCGCAAACAGCACGAAATCGATTGTGGGTGCCTGTCTTTGCGATGTAAATGCATGCAGATTTTGATTATTTCAGTGCTGAGTTCAATTTACCGAATGGACAAACTCTTACGGGTTATGAACTTTTTGAATGATCAAGACGTTCATCACTATACAACAGCGACAACGAATGTGGTGTTCGATAGATCACACGAGTTGAGATGTTTCAACGAGCTTGGAATCTGCCGTCGTCAGCTATCGTTTAACATTTTTCTTCAGGTGATTGTTACTATTTTATTTGTACTTGACTGCATAGCGTAATAGATAAAGTAATGTCGATGAGCAATCAAACAGCTACACAATTGTAACGATAAAATAATCTGGATCGTTTCAATAGTCCCGTTGCAATAAGTCATTCGACACGCGTGGAATCTGAATTCTGTATGTGTTGTATAAACAATTAACAAATGCCGTCAAATTATCTCATTTATGAACAAAAATGCTCATTTGCATGCACTTCCATCACACACACACACACACCACACACGACGTGTTTGTGATCATTGGATTTATCTGGTCGGAATAGTAGGATCAGGATCTGAATGCGTTTGACTCGCTTATATTATTTTGATATAATCTGTCTTAACTTTAATTACTTATGATATTATATATAAATGTATATTTGTAAATATTTCCGAATAAAGATTTTCCATAGTCGTTTTTGTTTCTTTTCAATAGTTATGCTAAGTAAGCAAAGGAATAGCCGCAGTATCTGGGGCCATTTGGCGAAGCGCTGAACTGCCCGGGAAACTAATTAGACTTTTGAGAATGTCGTTTTTACAAACAATCAAAAATTGGACAATGCATTTTCATATGAGGGGTTTACAATCAAGCATAATGAAAGATAATTGAAAGAGAAAAAATGATACATCGAATATTTCATGCCATTTACCTTATATTCACGCGACGGGTAGATTGACTTCAACGCACATTTACAACTTTGAAGTTATGATTACTGCCAAACCTATTTCCGTATGTAGCAAAGTTTTTTGGACAGCTAATTGAATTGACTTGTCTTGGGCTTGTGAGTGGTATATTCAGTAATAGAGGAGAATATGCATAGCTAAGGATGAGGATTTTGTTCAGTTGGTGTTCGTCTAACGTTTTCAGTATCAGATCAGTATAACAGGGCGATATTCGACCAAGTCGAAACGAGTGCTCAGATTCTTTCGGAGGTGTGCTTGGAAACACCCAACACTACCAGGATTGATTCGTAAGTAATACATGCGTGTGTAACTGTTTGCAGGATGTAGTTTATTTGTTTTAGTATCACTCACTCAAAACCACTTAGTAGGTTGCAACTGTTTTGAGTCTATTGTGCTCGAATTAAATCAGCCAGGAAGGTGAAGTCAGGAAGGTGACTTTAAGCGGTTGGGGCCCATCCCCTTTGTAATGGATGGACTCGGGTATCCTGGACATATCTATTGCGACAGTATTATTTACATCGATAGTTTCGGATATAAATTTCCATTGTTGTCGATCGTGTTTTCCTGTTTGATTAGGTGCTAGATTTTCAGCACACTCAGAAACACCAAGCATTACTAAACGTCTTGCTGATGCCCGATCGGTGGATTTTGATTTGTGATCCCACCATGGGAGATTAGCGAAAATACGAATTTTTGAGCTAGAAACACTTCTTAATAAGTGCGAGTGTAATAGTATGTTTTCCAGGTCGTTTTCGTTCTCCAATATCAACTTGAGTAATCTCGGATCACCTTGATGGGGTGATTTCGGGTGTAGACCTAAGGGAATTATAGCCGAGAGTTTTATGGGAACCAGCTTCATCATGTCACAGATTCTGCTCCATTCGGCTAAATCATGCTTTTTCCTGTCGTTGAACAGAGCATTATTTCTTTCAGTAACTTTAGTGCAAATTACGCTGAGACAATTGGTCTTCTTCATAGAACCATAAGCAGGTTGCACCGGTGCTGGTCGTTGAGGTAGCTGACTGTTGACTGTATTAATTGTGCTCTTTACATTCACTGCAGATGCTATCTTACGCGACTTCGTAACGAACTCATCTCTATGGCTCCTTTGTTGTCCCATTGAATCACCACTAATCACCAAAGATGCACCACTAGCCAAAATTGACTTTGTTGTGTTTTATCGGCGTTTGCTCTGTCGCTGATTTCCGCTACGGGCGATGATGCATGCAAATCATGTTTATTCGCGATTATGGCAATTTCAAAACGCTGTAGACTTTGCTCTAGAGCAGACATTCGTTTTTCAATTTTGTCTTCAAAATCATTAGATTTCTCTATATCGAGTGCTGATATTGTCCTACAAACGGTGTCTTTAGTGTTGTGGCGAACGCCTTTATTGGATTGTCTACAGTTAATACAAACATGACAAACAGATTAATGTTTCTCGTCGTTCACAAGCCGCACACAGTCATCAGTCAAATTATTATCACATGACGCGTGTTGACGGAACCGCAAATAGTACATTCAACTGAAACGCTATCAACGCTTACCGGGGTTAGACTTGAGATGCAGAGGTCACACTGATCCCGTGTCGCGGTCACAGCTAGATCGATCGATTTCTTTGTTTGGTCGGTGGACCTCATTACACGTTCGCACACGTTCGTGGGCTGCATAGGGCTTGCCGGTTGATCGATAATTGGTGTTTTGCGACAATGACAACAACAACAGTAAACGAAATCTTAGAGTTGCTTTAACGTTAAGCTAGAAAATATCCATATCCATGAATCAGAATTAATAAGCTGCGATTTCAACAAGTGAAAGATTCTTCAAATGTTTCTTCTGAAAATCGCTCATTAAGTTTGAGGCTGGGGATGGACTCCCGTAAAGATTATTGCCTTCCGTTGCAAAAATTTTGTGGAATTCCAGCTGACCTCTTATTTCCACAGGCCGATTTCGTTGTCATTATGTTGAATATGACTATTCGGGTTGGGCAATATAATCTTGATTCCTTTGATTGAAATTAGCTTGAAGAAAATGGAGACTTGGTAATTTTCCTTTTACAAGCTCACACTTGCATTCCTAAATTTAGAATATTTTACTCCGCTAGTGATAAACGTGTGGTTAAATAAATCGTCCTTAAATTTCACGTTTAAGGACACTATAGAATAACAATACAACAATAGATTTAATCTCATATGAACGACCTGGTTGCTTAGTGATAGTGAGTGTGCACAGTTGAGGTCGACCGTAACTGCACATCTCTTTAACTATTTCCTTCGGACGTAGTCGTTCTTATTAGATGATTCCAAAACGAAATTAACCCTAAGTAATATGTTGAAGTAACCCTGTTTTTTCATTTTTGTCACACCAATAGCCTTAGTTTCACATTCCTTCAGTGGTTGTTCCGCAATGAGATGGTTTACATCAGTGATCATTTGCTTACTCAGGTGATTTACCAATATTTGCTTTGCAGCGTACACAGTTATAGCAGGCGCCCAGAACATTATCATTATTTATTACTGCTATCGAATCAGGGGCTAAAGTACGGTCACATTTACCATGGATCTTACACATACACAGAAAACACGGTAGGACTTTACTCGCCTTGGGACTCTCCGGTTGTTCACACGCATTGCTTGTGACCTCGGGACAATTCTGCGTGTCGAGTGGCGTCCTATCAGCTGGGCCGGCCGTGACCATTGTTGCGTTCGCGGATCCAGGCCCTTGGCAACCAGGTCAAGTTGGTTCTATTTCGATGCCGGGTAAACAATCCTCGCTATCACCGCTTGATCGATCGACTTTTTGTCGGTATGTTGGATCTCGTGATGTGGTCACACATTTTAGTAGCCTGAGTGTTGCGCGTTTGGTCGACAGGTCGATGTGACTGCATTGGAATTCGTGATTTCGTCATTTAGGAAATAATCCACTATAACTCGTTAACCACACAAGGTAGAATACAGAAACAAGTATCAAAATGCGTAGCTCGACACGATCTTCACAAGGATAGCAAACCATGGAATAGTTAGCGATGTAAAAACGTTTGCGCGCGTGAGCAATCTGATACATTTACACCGATTTGGCATCTTTGCTGTGAATCAGTTGACAAGAGTGAAACGAATAAATTCCGATAGATATGATCGGAAGTGGCACAGAATTTTTGGAATGGGATAAATCTGAGTAGATTCGGCGAATATATGACCAAAAGTGTTACTGCGCAAAATGAGACCGCTCAGCCATATCCTATGGAACATTGATGATGCTAGGCACTGGTAGTTTGAAGTGAGGTAATAACCTGAAGCATATCCAGAAACCCAGATGTTTTTCCTGACAGCAAACTTAGAGGATCTATGAATCTACATGGTTTGTGAACGCTATTCGTTTCCCACATTCATTAGACGGCATTTGTTGATTGAATGGTCCAAGTCTTGCAAGATTCAAGTTTCAAGATTCAAGAATTTATGGTTTAAAAAAGCTCGTAGCTGTACAACACCACAGGATATTCGTATAAGGACAAAAAATATATAAACAAGGGTTTATCATAAATTCAAATTGATGCTTTAATATTGGGTTGCGGATACGAGAAATTAAGGAGTGCTGACTAGACCGGAAGAGATTGTGTGATTCTGTCATGTTTTCGGAAAGTTATATACGACTCATTTATAAATAAATATGCATTCAAGCAAATTAGTGGAAGAGGTTGGAGACTGATCATGAGTACCAGATTATTCAGAACCAGTCCGATGAATGTGAATTTATTTTGCTGATGCTGATTGTGAGTTCGGATTAGCATTCGACTTCATATTTCACTTAAACAACATTTTCGAAAATACATGGTTAAATTGGATGCACTCAATGTTAAAAAGTTAGCTACGAAATGTATATTCATTGGCCAGAATGCGCTCAAAGGATTGAGTATGTTAACGCTGATATCGCTGTTACCAAATAGTCCATTTTAATCTGAAATCTGAGTTAGAAAAAGTGTTCGACATTCTCAAACGAATCTTACTCTTACGAAAGTAAAAGCATCTTGATTTCAATAGAGAAATCAAATGCTGATATGTATAGAATAGATTTTCGACAACAAAATTGCTGATTTCTTAGTTTTGTGTCCATCCATGAATTAAGTAACTGAGGGACCGTCTTGTAAAAAGTTTTGTGATACGTTTTAGAAATCGTTTTCTCGTTATCATCAAGAAAATACCAAGATGTAATCACAATTAAATTTTTGAATTAATGTTTTGTCATCTTGAAAAAAGGAAGTTTTTCCGTGTAATTTTTGCTGAGCATTCTATAACTGGAAGAATTCGGGCGAAAAAAATAGACTGAAATTTGGGGATTAACAGGTGTTTAAATCATATGATTTAAAAATGCCCCAGGTCGCCGTTCATAGTGGCTGAACACAGTTTCTACGTAAGTGCTACTTATAAGTAACACAATAAAGTAAAACGATTGAAAGCAGCGATCAATAGTTCTCAAAAAATTTAGCATTTGTTGTTTTCATCTCCTAAATTATTAGAACACATTTGATACATTGAGAAACTTTCAGCATTTCACAAATAGTTGTGAAAGATTTTATAAAATTTTAACCAAATAAATAACAAAAAAAGTTGAAATTTGGATATGATTAGCGAATTATACGATTGATTTTTTGTTCACAAATTAAACGTGACTATGACATCTCTCCCTAGATCGATATTTCGAAACACGAATTTTTTATTTCTATATATTTTCTTATAGATTTTCCGTGAAATCAATTTTAATGCCTTCTGGGTTATCTTATATTACAGAGATTTTGAGACTCAAATACTAATGGTCACAATCAGTAGAAGAGAATATCGTGTTAAGAATATTTCACTATTATACGACAAACTGTAATGCAATTTCGGGCCTAAAAATGAAGAAACATCCCGAATTTAAATTTTTATTCAATATTTGTTTTCCGGCAAAATTTAATGGAATTCATTTGATAAAATTTTTTGACCATTTCGTCATCGGTTGTCACCAGAGATATCGAATGGATTAATTTATTAATGTAAATTTAACTTGTAGTTACATTTTTGTTCATTGTCCTGGTGGTGACCTATATGTCGTGTGCATTTCTCTTCATTTTGTGGATCTGGGATGAATAGATCTTTCAAACAGTGCAACCGTTATTATTTGAATCTCGATCATTCGTAATTAAAATGAATTCATTTGGCCGATGTGCCCATTGCATTTCGATGATTGATATTAATGAGAATTCAGGTTATGTGCAAACCCTATCCACGAAGTAAAACACATGAGTATGAAGAAGGATTCAAGAATCAAGATACAAGAACCGTCCGATCGACAACATCGTATGAAGCAAAACATGCGGGATAACCTCAGTTATGAAATTCGTCAAGTTTGGTCAAACGAGCTGCGCGGGGGAAGGCTTGAGGCGTACTGTTTGGCAATAAATAACAATAATTAAACCATTCGGATCAAAGTGAAAAGTAGAGTTTTGGTTACGTGATTTGCATATACAAAATAAGCGATTGTTTTCAACATAGTCATGCGCGTAATGAATGCGTTTGGCCAACTGACTTCCTCTTGTGTTGTGGGTAATGGTGTTTCAGCTTTGCATACCTTGACCCCAGAAAAGAATCGGGAGGCATTCTTCAAGTGGGCGTGAAACGCTAGGGGTCACGTGATCAATGTTGTATGGATGACCCGAAAATTTGTGCTAAAAGAGCAGAATTTTGCCATATGCGCAGGTCAACGGATTACTTGAGACGTTGAAATAATGAAGCGGAACTCGGCCGATAATACGAATTCGGCTCGAGCACGTCGAGGTGTATGCAAACCGTGATTATTTATACATTCAATTTGTGGGAGACGTGGATTGAAATGAACGTTGTATCAGATGACGTGTCGACTTCTCATCTGTAGCATCGCGGCTAACTAATTAATGAGAAAAATGTATATTTGAACTCGACCTCACAAAACTATGTATATCCTCACTATCCACATCATTTCGTTAGAAAGTTAGAACTTTTATTTCAGTTGATTATATCAAGGTAACATATGGTGCTCTAATTCACTCAGGTATCAAACTTAAATTGCATTCACCTGACCAATCACAAGCTGGTTAAGAACTGCACAGTTCATGGCGGGTTCTGCGCACGTTAAGAAAGGACAGGCGCGTTCAACATCAACTGACGCACCACCAACCCTACGTGCCGTATAATCCCTAAAATGTTTTAGTCTTGACAGGTGTGAATGACATCTGCTGACAGATTAGCGCAATTGCGTAATCGGTGCGCACACTAGGGGTTAATGTTTATCCGCTGCAGGACCGGACGCCAGATTGTGGAGATATAAACCCCAACCACCTTATTGACAGCATTCTAACCAGCCTTTTTTATCTCAACCGCCTCAGCGTGAAGTCGTTCCACGTATGGTTTTATTCCCCGCCTCATCACTTTTACGTTTTCAAGATCTACGCTGTGACCGGTGTCCAGCACATGTTCAGATAGTGCTGAATCTCTTATAAGTGTTTGATTTTCACTGGAATTGCGTGGCTGCTTACCGATTCGATTTTTGTGTTCACTTATCCTAGTACTGAGTTCTCTGGATGTTTGTCCGATATATACTTCCGAGGAACTACTACAATTGATTTTATATATGCAATTTGTCGCGCAGCTTGAAGAAGTTTTATCCTTGAGACGCGTTAATAAGGAACGGAGCGTTCTACCCCTTTTATACGTTACTCATATACATGCGTTATTCAAGATTCGACTTATCCCGTTTGAAGCTTCCTCAACGTAATGTATAGAAACTGTTGCACGCCAAACTTTTTCCATTTTGGGTGCTGGATATTTAACCCGTTTCAGTTGGCGTTTAATTAGGCTCTTAGGGTAACCATGATCAGCTAGTCGGCGACTAACTTCTTGATGGGCTCGCTTTTTGTCGGTGGCATCGCTGCACAATCGTTCAACTTTGTAGAACAGCGATTTCGCAACAGAATTAAATACGTTTTCGGGGTGCGCTGATGAGTACCGCAAGACCGCATCCGTGTCGATTGACTTACGATAGACTGTAGTGCTTATTTTACTGTTCCGCTTTCGCGCGAGACAGTCCAAGAATGGAAGTGTCCCTTCTGTCGACTTAATCTCCTTTGTAACTTGGATTTTGGGATCCAGGTTGTTAAGGTAACTATGGAATGCTTCTAATCTGTCACGTTTCATGATGACGAATGTATCATCGACATAACGCTACCATATCTTTGGCCGAAGAGCTACAATTTTTAGAGATAACTCTTCAAAATGCTCCATGTACATATCCGCTAACACTGAGGAAACAGGTGAACCCATCGCTAAACCTATCATTTGCTTATATAACTGTCTATTAAACAAGAATGTTCATATTCAGACAAATCGCTATACCGTTAACGATTTTCTGTACACTCAAGTTTGTACGATCTGCCAAAGTGCATTTTTTGCTAATTCTAGGGCACTCGTGGTGTCCACGATCGTGAACAAGGCGCTTACATCGAAGCTAACTATCATTTCATCCTCAACGAGCGTTACTGTACTCAAACGACGAACGAAATCAAAAGAGATTTGAATTAAAGCATCCCTTCCCCGGGGCCTTCAAATCGGCCGTGCATACAATTAATTTATCCAAGGGTTAAATTCATCAAATATTTTCGGAACAACTGAGGTCAAACTTGGACGTGCACTTTAGAACGAAGTACGAGATACCGGGACTTGCAGTGAAACGTTTGACCCAAAAACGTTTGCTAGTAAAATGGATCGTATGTCAATCAATTAAGGCGGACAAGAAAAATCGTTCAGTCGACAAATTGTAACTCGATGTCGGGACATGTTTATCATTTTTTTAAATTTGTAGTGAAATTATTGTAACAGCTGAAAATTCGTGTGTACGAATAAAGTCAATTTCTTCTTCTTCTTCTTCTAGTAATTTTAACAAATGAGCAAGATGCTTCGCTAATTCGTGTGTTGGAGATCCAATGCCATCCACGATAGGTCGCAGAGGGACGCCCACCTTAAGTATATACAGAAGCCCGTAGAACCTAGGGGTCTGAGCAGATTTCGGGTATAGCCTGAACCATAATCCCTGACATAGTTCCTCCTTAATTCCACGCAAGTATCTCGAAATCACCCGCTTACGGTTATTCGTTATCGACCTGGTTCTCCTGCTGTCAATAACTTCATAGGGACATAACGTAAGGTGTGATTCAACCTTATTTCTATAATCACTTTTTGAGAGTATCACAGTGGCCTTGCCTTTGTCGGCTCTAGTGCTCACTATTCCCTCTTCTATCCGCAGATTGAGAAGTGCGCGCTGTTTCCGGTAGCTGAGTTAAGGTCTGACGAAGCTTCTGTGTCAGAAGCGAAACGTTACCAATAAACTACTCTCACGGATACATTACAATCTTTATTTTTTCATGATTATGATTCCCCAATCTGTCACAAACATTTTCCATTGCGTTGCTCACTCAGGTAGAGTTTTCCTCAACAAGCTGCCATGAATGTATGCCAGCAATTGTCCCTCGCCCAATGAAATTTCAGTTTACACCGGCGTTTCGCTGATTGGCTGCTCGTCAACATATTACTGGCTGTACAACGTATAAACGGAGGTGTCACAAATTAAAGTTAGTGATGATCATGGATCTGTTTTGGCTAATCTTGCTACTTACGCAATGCAACGGAACTGAAGTTATTGATTCAAATTGCCCAACTGGCTCAAGAAACTTGGTGACGCTACTACACCAACAAATATCTCCAAAAAGTATCAATGGAATGTGGTATCAGGCGGACTGCGCCAACCATTGCGTACCTAATGAAAGCTGCATCGCATATAGTTATGAAGAACGGGTATGTGTTTACTCAAGATACTGTGTTTTAATGAATATAAGCTGAGTAAAATGACATTTTTCCTAATTGTTTTTCACAAGCATCCAACTCATTGCTACTTTAACTACGACGGGCGTGAATTAGAAATAGAACCTAGCAACGGTTGGGTGACATTCGTAAAACGATGTCCTGGTAAGTGATTTATATACACATGGTGGCATATTATCAATTATACTTTGATTGAGTCTTCCTTTTCTTTTCCTTACTTTCTTTTGTTTACATTTTGCAATGTGAGACATTATTTACGATCAATAAATTACTTATCAATACTGAATTTCGTTTTGACGTTTTTGGCCTGGTTATTCGAAAGCGGAGATGCGTTTCACTTATGATATACACAATTTGTTTAGAAAAAAATAGCTGTCCAATATTATGGAATATACGGTGTGATTTCAATAGTTAATAGTTTCGAAATCCTCTTTTAAATCAAAAAGATTTTATTGTCATCGGCAAAAGAAGGTTTTGGTTGAAGATTCACTTCTGACGCAACAACGTCGTCCGACCTTAGGTGAATTAGAGAACAGCAATCGGTTAGAAACATGTTTCAATCTTTTAACTAAAATATGAGTTCGAAAAGTTTTCATTGGAGAACGCATATATCCCGGATTCACTTTGAATCACATCATTTAGTTTGGTTCAACATTGGGCTCTGCATAATGACCATTTATACTTTCAGTGTTCCAGAGAAACCAGACATGAATTGGGTAAAGACATTGACAATAAAACCTTTCTATTTAAAGCATAAGCATAGTATCGGAGTGTGCTATGAAGAACATCACTCTCGGGCACATCATGAGAGAAATTAGCATCGAAAATACCGAAAACGAGAATTATAAGCCTTCAAGAGTTGGAGTTGCTAGTTGTGGGCAGAAAACGAGTACTTACGATAGCTCAATCTGCAAAGTTGTTGATAGAGTTTGAGTAGATGTCCGTGGAGTTGTGTTGTTGCAGAAGTGTAATGATAGTCTGAACAGTGGTTTGTTTGTGTGAACAGAATGAAACCGAAATTGAGTGCTTCTAGTTGCCTTCCGCGTTGGGCTAAATGCGTGTTTCTAAGACTAAACCACGTTTAATATTGATTATTAGAAAGTTCGAGCACGAGCTTTGTTTCTCCGTATTCTCGATATTCCACTAGATGAAGTTTCTTTTTGAAACCAGGATAATCTTTTTAGTTCGGAACCAGACATGAATTGGGTAAAGACATTGACAATAATACATGTCTATTTCAAGACTAACCATAGTTTAGGAGTGTGATATGAAAAAGTAGCGTCGAAAATGCCGAAAACGAGTGCTTCTACTTACCTTCCGTATTGGGCTAAAGGCGGGTTGAGAAGCTTAAACCACATTTAATATTGATTATTAGAAAGTTCGAGCACGAGCTTTGTTGCTCCGTATTTTTGATATCTCAATGCATGAAGTTTCTTTTTGAATCAAGTATAATATTTTCCTCGGTATGCTAGATAGAGTGAAGAATATCGATTCAAATTAGCCTTAAAATGATATTGCAAAGTCCATTCTGAGTATACCGACGTTTTAGCTTAGTTGACAGCAAGTCGAAACTGCATTGTGTTACCGATGTCATATTGAACGATGAAGCCGAACACGTTCTTGTAAAAGACGGTTTGAATAACGGCTACGCCGATATAATGTTGTTGTTGGCCTCCTTTGGTCGATGTGGACCATTGATGTGCTCGCAACCACTTGATGGTTTTAGGCTTTGCAGCATATACGATGACTAAACAGTAAAATGCGGGAGTGACACTCTCTCCTGCGGCGCTCACAGCAGGTAGATCATAGTCAGAAGCACGCCGGCGGCGTGATCTACGTTCTGGCGCCGGAAGATGTATCTGATCTTCCTAACACTTGGCATGACGCTTCACGAAATGTGTGCCCTCAAAGTGAGCGCTCCATCGCAAGTTCTAGCCATTTCATTAAGTCAGTTCAGACTTTGCTGTCGAACGATGATACGCTTCATTTTACACTATTCAGTGACATTTTGTTATCTTGCGATTTGGCATGAACCATTTCAAGATCTGGTTAAGATCGATTTTAATGTAATTATAAATTAACCAAATTCAACTGCATGGTTATTGTAAAGTAATTGCTTTTTCAACCATAAAATCTTGAATCTTGAATCTTGAATCTTATGTAATCAGTTACAGCAGCTCTTTAAGTAACATTTCTCTTATTACGAGAAATAGACCGATAATCTAGGACAATTTTCTAACATCGTTATCTTCGGTGATTATACAAAAGGATCCTGCCTGGTAAAAAAGTTCATGTATTTAATATATTATTACCTGTGGTGTTCACCCACAGAGGTCCGAATCACCAATGCGAATCATCGGCTTTCAGTAAATCTGTTAAAGATTCACCTACCAGGCCTGATGATACACATTCGCAACTTAATTGTGTCAAGCACATTGGCGTTTACGCCGTTCTATGAGTTTGGTAGTTCCCAGTGTATATCGCGTTTCAAACTAAGTTTCCGTTTCACCATGGTTCTAATGCATGCGGGTTTTCAGCGCAAACAACACAAAATCGATTACGGGTGTGTGTTTGGGATGCAACTACATGCGACTAGGTATATTTCCAGCTACTAGATTGGATATAAAGCGCATGTGTGTTAGAACATGTAACTGTGCAGGTTGGTCATACCAGTCTTATACATCAGTGACTTACAACTCCCATATTGTTTAAATGTTTCTATGGTTTCAATGGTGATGGATACTCAGCGATCAGTTCAAACCTGATGTGCGCAAACAGCACGAAATCGATTGTGGGTGCCTGTCTTTGCGATGTAAATGCATGCAGATTTTGATTATTTCAGTGCTGAGTTCAATTTACCGAATGGACAAACTCTTACGGGTTATGAACTTTTTGAATGATCAAGACGTTCATCACTATACAACAGCGACAACGAATGTGGTGTTCGATAGATCACACGAGTTGAGATGTTTCAACGAGCTTGGAATCTGCCGTCGTCAGCTATCGTTTAACATTTTTCTTCAGGTGATTGTTACTATTTTATTTGTACTTGACTGCATAGCGTAATAGATAAAGTAATGTCGATGAGCAATCAAACAGCTACACAATTGTAACGATAAAATAATCTGGATCGTTTCAATAGTCCCGTTGCAATAAGTCATTCGACACGCGTGGAATCTGAATTCTGTATGTGTTGTATAAACAATTAACAAATGCCGTCAAATTATCTCATTTATGAACAAAAATGCTCATTTGCATGCACTTCCATCACACACACACACACACCACACACGACGTGTTTGTGATCATTGGATTTATCTGGTCGGAATAGTAGGATCAGGATCTGAATGCGTTTGACTCGCTTATATTATTTTGATATAATCTGTCTTAACTTTAATTACTTATGATATTATATATAAATGTATATTTGTAAATATTTCCGAATAAAGATTTTCCATAGTCGTTTTTGTTTCTTTTCAATAGTTATGCTAAGTAAGCAAAGGAATAGCCGCAGTATCTGGGGCCATTTGGCGAAGCGCTGAACTGCCCGGGAAACTAATTAGACTTTTGAGAATGTCGTTTTTACAAACAATCAAAAATTGGACAATGCATTTTCATATGAGGGGTTTACAATCAAGCATAATGAAAGATAATTGAAAGAGAAAAAATGATACATCGAATATTTCATGCCATTTACCTTATATTCACGCGACGGGTAGATTGACTTCAACGCACATTTACAACTTTGAAGTTATGATTACTGCCAAACCTATTTCCGTATGTAGCAAAGTTTTTTGGACAGCTAATTGAATTGACTTGTCTTGGGCTTGTGAGTGGTATATTCAGTAATAGAGGAGAATATGCATAGCTAAGGATGAGGATTTTGTTCAGTTGGTGTTCGTCTAACGTTTTCAGTATCAGATCAGTATAACAGGGCGATATTCGACCAAGTCGAAACGAGTGCTCAGATTCTTTCGGAGGTGTGCTTGGAAACACCCAACACTACCAGGATTGATTCGTAAGTAATACATGCGTGTGTAACTGTTTGCAGGATGTAGTTTATTTGTTTTAGTATCACTCACTCAAAACCACTTAGTAGGTTGCAACTGTTTTGAGTCTATTGTGCTCGAATTAAATCAGCCAGGAAGGTGAAGTCAGGAAGGTGACTTTAAGCGGTTGGGGCCCATCCCCTTTGTAATGGATGGACTCGGGTATCCTGGACATATCTATTGCGACAGTATTATTTACATCGATAGTTTCGGATATAAATTTCCATTGTTGTCGATCGTGTTTTCCTGTTTGATTAGGTGCTAGATTTTCAGCACACTCAGAAACACCAAGCATTACTAAACGTCTTGCTGATGCCCGATCGGTGGATTTTGATTTGTGATCCCACCATGGGAGATTAGCGAAAATACGAATTTTTGAGCTAGAAACACTTCTTAATAAGTGCGAGTGTAATAGTATGTTTTCCAGGTCGTTTTCGTTCTCCAATATCAACTTGAGTAATCTCGGATCACCTTGATGGGGTGATTTCGGGTGTAGACCTAAGGGAATTATAGCCGAGAGTTTTATGGGAACCAGCTTCATCATGTCACAGATTCTGCTCCATTCGGCTAAATCATGCTTTTTCCTGTCGTTGAACAGAGCATTATTTCTTTCAGTAACTTTAGTGCAAATTACGCTGAGACAATTGGTCTTCTTCATAGAACCATAAGCAGGTTGCACCGGTGCTGGTCGTTGAGGTAGCTGACTGTTGACTGTATTAATTGTGCTCTTTACATTCACTGCAGATGCTATCTTACGCGACTTCGTAACGAACTCATCTCTATGGCTCCTTTGTTGTCCCATTGAATCACCACTAATCACCAAAGATGCACCACTAGCCAAAATTGACTTTGTTGTGTTTTATCGGCGTTTGCTCTGTCGCTGATTTCCGCTACGGGCGATGATGCATGCAAATCATGTTTATTCGCGATTATGGCAATTTCAAAACGCTGTAGACTTTGCTCTAGAGCAGACATTCGTTTTTCAATTTTGTCTTCAAAATCATTAGATTTCTCTATATCGAGTGCTGATATTGTCCTACAAACGGTGTCTTTAGTGTTGTGGCGAACGCCTTTATTGGATTGTCTACAGTTAATACAAACATGACAAACAGATTAATGTTTCTCGTCGTTCACAAGCCGCACACAGTCATCAGTCAAATTATTATCACATGACGCGTGTTGACGGAACCGCAAATAGTACATTCAACTGAAACGCTATCAACGCTTACCGGGGTTAGACTTGAGATGCAGAGGTCACACTGATCCCGTGTCGCGGTCACAGCTAGATCGATCGATTTCTTTGTTTGGTCGGTGGACCTCATTACACGTTCGCACACGTTCGTGGGCTGCATAGGGCTTGCCGGTTGATCGATAATTGGTGTTTTGCGACAATGACAACAACAACAGTAAACGAAATCTTAGAGTTGCTTTAACGTTAAGCTAGAAAATATCCATATCCATGAATCAGAATTAATAAGCTGCGATTTCAACAAGTGAAAGATTCTTCAAATGTTTCTTCTGAAAATCGCTCATTAAGTTTGAGGCTGGGGATGGACTCCCGTAAAGATTATTGCCTTCCGTTGCAAAAATTTTGTGGAATTCCAGCTGACCTCTTATTTCCACAGGCCGATTTCGTTGTCATTATGTTGAATATGACTATTCGGGTTGGGCAATATAATCTTGATTCCTTTGATTGAAATTAGCTTGAAGAAAATGGAGACTTGGTAATTTTCCTTTTACAAGCTCACACTTGCATTCCTAAATTTAGAATATTTTACTCCGCTAGTGATAAACGTGTGGTTAAATAAATCGTCCTTAAATTTCACGTTTAAGGACACTATAGAATAACAATACAACAATAGATTTAATCTCATATGAACGACCTGGTTGCTTAGTGATAGTGAGTGTGCACAGTTGAGGTCGACCGTAACTGCACATCTCTTTAACTATTTCCTTCGGACGTAGTCGTTCTTATTAGATGATTCCAAAACGAAATTAACCCTAAGTAATATGTTGAAGTAACCCTGTTTTTTCATTTTTGTCACACCAATAGCCTTAGTTTCACATTCCTTCAGTGGTTGTTCCGCAATGAGATGGTTTACATCAGTGATCATTTGCTTACTCAGGTGATTTACCAATATTTGCTTTGCAGCGTACACAGTTATAGCAGGCGCCCAGAACATTATCATTATTTATTACTGCTATCGAATCAGGGGCTAAAGTACGGTCACATTTACCATGGATCTTACACATACACAGAAAACACGGTAGGACTTTACTCGCCTTGGGACTCTCCGGTTGTTCACACGCATTGCTTGTGACCTCGGGACAATTCTGCGTGTCGAGTGGCGTCCTATCAGCTGGGCCGGCCGTGACCATTGTTGCGTTCGCGGATCCAGGCCCTTGGCAACCAGGTCAAGTTGGTTCTATTTCGATGCCGGGTAAACAATCCTCGCTATCACCGCTTGATCGATCGACTTTTTGTCGGTATGTTGGATCTCGTGATGTGGTCACACATTTTAGTAGCCTGAGTGTTGCGCGTTTGGTCGACAGGTCGATGTGACTGCATTGGAATTCGTGATTTCGTCATTTAGGAAATAATCCACTATAACTCGTTAACCACACAAGGTAGAATACAGAAACAAGTATCAAAATGCGTAGCTCGACACGATCTTCACAAGGATAGCAAACCATGGAATAGTTAGCGATGTAAAAACGTTTGCGCGCGTGAGCAATCTGATACATTTACACCGATTTGGCATCTTTGCTGTGAATCAGTTGACAAGAGTGAAACGAATAAATTCCGATAGATATGATCGGAAGTGGCACAGAATTTTTGGAATGGGATAAATCTGAGTAGATTCGGCGAATATATGACCAAAAGTGTTACTGCGCAAAATGAGACCGCTCAGCCATATCCTATGGAACATTGATGATGCTAGGCACTGGTAGTTTGAAGTGAGGTAATAACCTGAAGCATATCCAGAAACCCAGATGTTTTTCCTGACAGCAAACTTAGAGGATCTATGAATCTACATGGTTTGTGAACGCTATTCGTTTCCCACATTCATTAGACGGCATTTGTTGATTGAATGGTCCAAGTCTTGCAAGATTCAAGTTTCAAGATTCAAGAATTTATGGTTTAAAAAAGCTCGTAGCTGTACAACACCACAGGATATTCGTATAAGGACAAAAAATATATAAACAAAATAAATTGAGTCATTAGATCGACAGTTTTGTAGTTACAAAAATGTCATGCAATGCGCTGTATGATGGGAAAAAATTATTCGCTTGGAAAAAGATCATGTTATATAAACGGGATGTAGGGTGGAATTACTACGCATAAATATATCCAATTTGTTCCTGAAAATCCTTTCACTAGATGATTGGACAACATCTGAAGGTAGGTAGTTCCATAAGAAACAAACGCGCACCGAATAGAAGAACCGACGGCAGTTCCGGTGGGAATGTGAATATCAATTGCCAATGGGTGATTACGTGTGACATGGCTTGACCGGAGGCGAAATAGATGCCTCAGAGGGTGCGCCTTTGAGTTCGTTATTTTGTACGTTAGGATTAGATCAAATCTAACCCGTCTGCTTATGAAACGCATAAAATCATATTCAACCAAACAAAGTTAAACTTGTATGCCACTGTTATATAGGATTCGTACAATGAACCACGATGTTTCGACACAGAATCACAAAGTGATTCTTGGTCAAAGCACTCATGGCGCTTATGGATGACCAACGTAATGTGTTATTCACATCCCCATCCCTTACACGCCACTACCGGTTTCTGGCTGTTTGCCGTCATCAGGTGAAGACAGTAAGATCAGGTTCAGTGAGCCTTGAGACAGTGAAAAAGCGGTAAACAAAGTTAAACTTGTCTGCCACTGTTATATAGGGTTCTGACAAAGAACCACGATGTTTTGATACAGAATCACAAAGTGATTCCTCGCCAAGCGTTCGAGGCGCATATAAAAGTCCATTGTTTTTTAGTGTTCACATCTGGTTCTCTTACAAACCAATACCGACCTTGCCATTTACCCCGCGATTTGGGAGAAACTTGCTCTTGACCGCTCACATTGGGGGCATTGTGTAAAGCGTCGTCTATAAATAGGGAAGGAGCGGATAACGCTCTAAGCTGCTGAACACAGATCACGCGGCAGTCAAGCCACTGAAGCCCAAAGACCGAGTTCTGCCTATTGTTCCAAGTGCTGCTGGAGAGATTGTTCCTCATGAATCGGTGTGTTTAGTCATTCGAACAGCTGTCAATCAATTGTCGACATCAAAAAAGTAGTATAACAACAACAACATAAGACGAAAGCTAACAGATGCTTTAACGTTAAGCTAGATAATATCCGAGTATCTGAATTATTTAGTTGCGATTTCAACAAGTGAAAGATTCTTCAATTGTTTCTTCTAAATATCGCTCTATAAGGTTGAGGCTGAAGACGGCCTCCTGGAAAGATTTTTGCCTTCAGTTGCAAACATTTTGTGGAATTCGTGCTGAGCTCTCATATCCACCTGACGATGTTGGTGTCGTAAGGTAGAATAGGACATTTCGGTTTAAGCAATATGTTTTTGATTCCTTTGTTTATAAATTAGCTAAAAGAAAATCAAGATTTGGTAATTTTTCCTATTACAACGTTACACTTTCATTTGCATATTTAGAATATTTTACTCCTCCAGTGAAAAACGTGTCGTTGAATAAATTGTCCTTAAATTTAACATTTAAGGACACAATAGTATAAAAAATCAACAATAGAGTAAACCTCATATGAACGGTCTCGGAAAACTGGTTGCTATGAGAATCTGAATAACAGTGTACAACTTTAGGACATGACCATTTCCTGCACGCCCAAATGAATAGAACGACAAGATCCACAGAAACTTTTATTACAAACACCACGTCTTTCACATAATAGAGACTATGTAGACATTGCCAGCGATATCGAATACGTGACCGATTGAGATTGGAGCATGATGTAACAATCTTTCGAATTGTCGGAGATAGTTGATGATCGTAACTAGTATTCTTTATACAGTCATCCGTCTTCCGGAATACAGTTTCTGAAATCGGATATCATTATAGCCAAGCGCTCATGACGCTTTAATAGTCTAAGTAATGGGGTGTAAGTAACACAATGTATTGTTCTGTGTATTTGTTGTAGTTGACTTCCTGTCTATGCGCCAAATGCACCACTTTTGCGCATCAACTGAAGCCAATTTAGACGTGCAATTTTAAACGAATTATGAGATGTGGAGAAAAGCTGTGGATCTTTTGTCCCAAAACTTTTGATTACCCCATTTGCTAATAAACTGGATCATATATGGAATTTATCAATCAAAACGGACTAGAATTATCGTTCAGCCGACAAATTGTAACTTGATGTCGGGACATGTTAGACGATTTTATTGTAATTTTTTGTGAACTTAGTGTAACTACTGAGAATTCATTTATATGAATACACCTAACGTTTTCTTTTTCTTCGTGCTCACGAGCGATGTTCATTTGCATATAATAGTCAAATATCGCTTTAAATATCGCTAAGCAATTAAGTCTGAACTAGTATTTCAATCGTCGGATTAATTTTCAATTAGAAACAATTTGGGTTTATCATAAATTCAAATTGATGCTTTAATATTGGGTTTCGGATACGAGAAATTAAGGAGTGCTGACTAGAATGGAAGAGATTGTGTGATTCTGTCATGTTTTCGGAAAGTTATATACGACTCATTTATAAATAAATATGCATTCAAGCAAATTAGTGGAAGAGGTTGGAGACTGCTCATGAGCACCAGATTATTCAGAACCAGTCCGATGAATGTGAATTTATTTTGCTGATGCTGATTGTGAGTTCGGATTAGCATTCGACTTCATATTTCACTTAAACCACATTTTCGAAAATACATGGTTAAATTGGATGCACTAAATGTTAAAAAGTTAGCTACGAAATGTATATTCATTGGCTAGAATGCGCTCAGAGGATTGAGTATGTTAACGCTGATATCGCTGTTACCAAATAGTCCATTTTAATCTGAAATCTGAATTACAAAAAGTGTTCGACATTCTCAAACGAATCTTACTCTTACGAAAGTAAAAGCATCTTGATTTCAATAGAGAATTCAAATGCTGATATGAATAGAATAGATTTTCGACAACAAAATGGCTGATTTCTTAGTTTTGTGTCCGTCCATAAAATAAGTAACTGAGTGACTGTCTTGTAAAAAGTTTTGTGATAGGTTTTAGAAATCGTTTTCTCGTTATCATCAAGAAAATACCAAGATTAAATTAATGCTCACTATTCCCTCTTCTATCCGCAGATTGAGAAGTGCTCGCTGTTTCCTCTGCGCACGGTTGGCACCTTTCTGGCTGTTTTGTTTCTTAATAATATGGGTATAAATTTGCGTAGTGCAATGTATGCCAGCAATTGTCCCTCGCCCAATGAAATTTCAGTTTACACCGGCGTTTCGCTAATTGGCTGCTCGTCAACATATTACTGGCTGTACAACGTATACATGGAGGTGTCACAAATTAAGGTTAGTGATGATCATGGATCTGGTTTGGCTAATCTTGCTACTTACGCAATGCAACGGAACTGAAGTTATTGATTCCAATTGCCCAACTGGCTCAAGAAACTTGGTGACGCTACTAAACCAACAAATATCTCCAAAAAGTATCAATGGAATGTGGTATCAGGCGGACTGCGCCAACCATTGTGTACCTAATGAAAGCTGCATCGCATATAGTTATGCAGAACGGGTATGTGTTTACTCAAGATACTGTGTTTTAATGAATATAAGCTGAGTAAAATGACATTTTTCATAATTGTTTTTCACAAGCATCCAACTCATTGCTACTTTAACTACGACGGGCGTGAATTAGAAATAGAACCTAGCAACGGTTGGGTGACATTCGTGAAACGATGTCCTGGTAAGTGATTTATATACACATGGTGGCATATTATCAATTATACTTTGATTGAGTCTTCCTTTTCTTTTCCTTACTTTCTTTTGTTTACATTTTGCAATGTGAGACATTATTTACGAGCAATAAATTACTTATCAATACTGAATTTCGTTTTGACGTTTTTGGCCTGGTTATTCAATTCAATTCAATTCAATTCAATTCAATTTTAATGGTATAAAAAGCATATAGATTTACAAAAACCACAGAAAAATATGGAAATTTACTAATAACATATCTCAGCAAAAACGGGATTTGTTTGCTTACTGAACAGTTCGGGAATCAGGTAAAAATCCAAATGATAGAAACTGTTTTCACTCAGTGGAATGGCACATGTATGTCCATGGGGTCGAGATGATTTGATGTGTGAGTTCAAAGTAATTAGGTTGTGGAGTACATAGTCTCAATGTTCGGATGGGTCGATAGGAATTTGTCCAAGCTGGATTTGAATATATCCAAGTTGGGTGCATGTGCAACATTCGAGGGTTGGGAGTTCCAAGTGAAACATACACGTACAGAATAAAAATATCTTCGACAGTTCAGTCGCGAGTCGGGAATTAGTACTGTGTACTCAAGACTCCGGCTGGTTCTTGGTGGTTGTCGTGTGAATAGTGTATTAAGGGGATGGCTGGTGGTATGCAATATGTTAAACATTAGGATCAGATCACCTCTAAGACGTCGGTAAGGAGAGTCGAAGAGGTTGAGGTTTGCAATACGATCTTCGTATTGTTTGTGCTTTAAGCCGCACACGAGCTTCGTTGTCCGATGATAGATTCGCTGCAAGAGATTGATGTCTTTCTTTAACCAGGGTGACCAAGCCTGAACCGCATACTCCATGGTGGGCCTCAAGTAAGTATTAATTATTCGATGAACAATCGGCTTCGTGAAACTCCCTAACACGCGTTTCAGCAGAAGCAGTACTTTTGACGTCTTTTCGTAGACAGCCTTAACGTTGTGTGACGGTTTCAACGTGCTGCTCACCCACACACCCAAGTCCTTCTCCTTGTCAGTTATTTCAAGAGTATGGGAACCAAGGGTGTAAGAGAACTCGAAAGGTTTTCCAAATGTCAATACCTTGCATTTTCTAACATTGAAAGGAAGTTCATTTCTAACCGACCATTCCTTTAAGACATTGAGGTCCAGCTGAAGCTGTCTGCAATCCTCAGTTGTGCGTACTTGTGTCCACAACTTGATATCATCCGCAAGTAGCAAGATTTTGCACCGAACAAGTTTTGGTAAATCGTTTACATAGAGCAAGAAAAGAATTGGTCCAAGCACCGATCCCTGCGGCACTCCACTTGTTACTGTAATGGGCCGTGACAAAGCACCATCAACCCTTACTCGAATAACACGGTCACGGAGATAATCCTCCAACCAGGCTAGTAATGAGCCCTTGATGCCACATCGCTCTATTTTTTGTAGTAACAAACTGTGGTTAACACGATCGAATGCTTTGGACATTCAAAAGCGGAGATGCGTTTCACTTATGATATACACAATTTGTTTAGAAAAAAATAGCTGTCCAATATTATGGAATATACGGTGTGATTTCAATAGTTAATAGTTTCGAAATCCTCTTTTAAATCAAAAAGATTTTATTGTCATCGGCAAAAGAAGGTTTTGGTTGAAGATTCACTTCTGACGCAAAAACGTCGTCCGACCTTAGGTGAATTAGAGAACAGCAATCGGTTAGAAACATGTTTCAATCTTTTAACTAAAATATGAGTTCGAAAAGTTTTCATTGGAGAACGCATATATCCCGGATTCACTTTGAATCACATCATTTAGTTTGGTTCAACATTGGGCTCTGCATAATGACCATTTATACTTTCAGTGTTCCAGAGAAACCAGACATGAATTGGGTAAAGACATTGACAATAAAACCTTTCTATTTCAAGCATAAGCATAGTATCGGAGTGTGCTATGAATAACATCACTCTCGGGCACATCATGAGAGAAATTAGCATCGAAAATACCGAAAACGAGAATTATAAGCCTTCAAGAGTTGGAGTTGCTAGTTGCGGGCAGAAAACGAGTACTTACGACAGCTCAATCTGCAAAGTTGTTGATAGAGTTTGAGTAGATGACTGTGGAGTTGTGTTATTGCAGAAGTGTAATGATAGTCTGAACAGTGGTTTGTTTGTGTGAACAGAATGAAACCGAAATTGAGTGCTTCTAGTTGCCTTCCGCGTTGGGCTAAATGCGTGTTTCTAAGACTAACCACGTTTAATATTGATTATTAGAAAGTTCGGGTACGAGCTTTGTTTCTCCGTATTCTCGATATTCCACTAGATGCAGTTTCTTTTTGAAACCAGGATAATCTTTTTAGTCGGAACCAGACATGAATTGGGTAAAGACATTGAAAATAATTCCCTTCTATTTCAAGACTAACCATAGTTTAGGAGTGTGATATGAAAAAGTAGCGACGAAAATGCTGAAAACGAGTGCTTCTACTTGCCTTCCGTATTGGGCTAAATGCTGGTTGAGAAGCTTAAACCACATTTAATATTGATTATTAGAAAGTTTGAGCACGAGCTTTGTTGCTCCGTATTGTTGATATTCCAATGCATGAAGGTTCTTTTTGAATCAAGTATAATATTTTGTTCGGTATGCTAGATAGAGTGAAGAATATCGATTCAAATTAGCCTTAAAATGATATTGCAAAGTCCATTCTGAGTATACCGACCTTTTTGCTTAGTTGACAGCAAGTCGAAACTGCATTGTGTTTCCGATGTCATATTGAACGATGAAGCCGAACACGTTCTTGTAAAAGACGGTTTGAATAACGGCTACGCCGATATTATGTTGTTGTTGGCCTCCTTTGGTCGATGTGGACCATTGATGTGCTCGCAACCACTTGATGGTTTTAGGCTCTGCAGCATATATGATGACTAAGCAGTCCAATGCGGGAGTGACACTCTCTCCTGCCGCGCTCACAGCAGGTAGATCGGAGTCAGTAGCACGCCGGCGGCGTGATCTACGTTCTGGCACCGAAAGATGTAATTCAAAGTAATTCAAAGTTTTAATGGTCCAAAAAGTAAATACTTTACAGTAACCACAGATTAAAAATATAGGGAATTCATAAAAACAACACAAATGTTTTATACACATGGAAAGTCAGCACGTCAGCACGTCAGCACTTTGAACTTTGAATTACTTTGAATATGTTGGATGGACAAACTAACTAATTCGGAAGTGCTTTTAATAGCTGGCCTAAATGACATGTTCACCCTATTACGACAGCGACACCTGTGCTGGCTTAGCCACATCCACAAAATAGAAAATGGTCGTATTCCTGAACCCGATTTCCATGTTAACTGGAAATTGGGAAGTTGACCATTAGGCAGACTGCTATTGCATTAAAAGGCGTTTGAAAAAGAGATACGAAATCTTTTTGTATTGACCCCACGAGTGCGGGAAATCTTGCTCTTGACCGCTCACATTATAGACAATGTGAAAAACGTCGCTGCAAACAGATCCAGCTCTTGCATGCTGAACGCAGATCACGCCGCCCGCGAGAAAATAACTCTGATCAACCGAGTAATCGCAATTTTTAGTCATTTAAAAGTTGTAAAACATAAAAGAAATCATGCGATCTTCCTAACACTCGGCATGACGCTTCACGAAATGTGTGCCCTCAAAGTGAGCGCTCCAGCGCAAGTTCTTGCCATTTCATTAAGTCAGTTCAGACTTTGCTGTCGAACGATGATACGCTTCATTTTACACTATTCAGTGACATTTTGTTATTCAAGATTCAAGAATTTATCGTCACAAAAAGCACATAGTTTCACAATTACCATATCATAGTAAATATTCGTTCAGAAAATGGGTATAAAATAAACATGTAATGTCAAGTATAGTCACGTTTTATAGTTACCATGAGTCAATACGCAGGTGTCGTCAAATCGTTATGCAACAAATAAGTATCCCTACTTCGGTGTAGGAAACCGGGTAGTATCATGCCTACGTTCAACGATGCCGATGACAACGCTTTGTAACCCCTTCTCGCTTTGTACATCTCATTGTTCATGTTGAACGGCACTATATCTGTATCAGATTGTGCAAATATAATAATAATAATCCCAATTTCGAATAAACGTTTCGATGCTGGGAGAGATGACAAGAGTTTCGGGGAGGGAATTCCAAAGGAAACAGACACGTTCACAATAAAAATATCGTCGACAGCTGATACGGGAGTGGGGAATTTGCAGTGTCGCTGAGTGGCTGCGTGTATGACGTGACTCACGGTATTCGAATAAATGTTTCAAGGGATGATATGGGGTATTTAATATTTTATATGTTAGTATCACATCGCATCGAAGGCTTCTTTGAAGGGGAGTGGGGAGCCTCAGTTTTTGCATTCGTTCCTCGTACGTTAGTTTCCGGAAACCTATTACGAGTTTGGTTGCGCGATGGCATATTTTGTCAAGCAATATTATAACCTTTTTTAACCACGGAGTCAAAGCTTGTGATGCATGTTCCATGGTTGGAATTATATAGGCGTTCATGATGGTGGTCAGCGTTCCAGGCGAGAAGGTTCTGAAAATCCGTCGCAGCATACGTAGAAGCTTGGAAACACCCTTGTAGATAACCTCACAATGCAGGCTGTTCTTCAGGCTACCGCATACCCAGACTCCAAGATCCCTTTCCGATTCGGTCCAGCTCAAAATACAAGATTCAACATTTATGGTTGAAAAAGCAATTAACTTCACAATAACCACAGGCTGGAAATATAGGTACAAGTGTATATATATAAGTATAAATAAAATCAAAATCAATGGGACGATGATAGCTTGTTAATAGTTTGGGAAAAAGTTCGGATTAGGTCTCAAATAATCATCAAGTTTTAATTTGCATATAGATAAACTGTTTGAGCTTACCAAATCGGAAGGTAGGGAATTCCAAGCAATGCACACACGTACCGAATAAAAATACCTGCGACAGTTCCGTTTGGAATGAGCTATTTCCAACTTGCAACCATGGCCAAGGCTGTTGGCGGAAGTTCGAAGGTGGAATAATATATCCAGGGGGTGGGAAACAGTAGTGAGTATTTTGTTTGCGAGGATGAGATCACCTCGCATTCTCCTTTGTGCAAGTGTCCTCATTTCCAGTCGTCTGAGACGCCCGGCGAATGGCATATTTTCGAGACCAATGGCAAGCTTAGAAGCTCTCCGGTATATGCGATCCAGGAGTAAGATGTCTTTTCGAAGCCATGGTGTCCAGGCTTGTGCGGCATAATCTAGAACCGGGTGTATATATTTATTTATCCTGAGAGGAAAACACCCCGGGGAAAACGTCCAAATATCCGCCGTAACATGCCGAGCAGCTGAGACGCGCTATTGTAAACGGTTTCGCATTGTAGACTATTTTTCAAACGGCCGCAATTCCAGACACCGAGGTCCTTTTCTTTTTCGATGTACTCCAGGTTTATGTCACCGTGCTTGTATGGATAGGAAAAGCCAAGGTCACGACAAATCTGAATCATCTTCGACTTTTGCATATTCAATGACAGTTTATTTTCAGATGACCAGTTGAACAAAGCACTCAAATCGTTTTGCAGCAAGATACAATCGTCAGCATTTCTGATTTGCCTCCATACTTTTATATTGTCAGCAAACAAAACCATCTAACTATGATTTGGTAGTGGTATATCGTTCATATAGTCTAGAAACAGCATTGGTCCAAGCACTGAGCCTTGTGGAACTCCGCTAGTGACATCGATGTTCTTCGATAATAGGCCGTCCACACGAACTCGGATGTGTCTCTTGATGAGGTAATCTCTGATCAATTCGTATAGTCTTCCAACAACACCGTGTTTCTTTAGCTTGTTCAAGATTAAATTGTGAGCAACTCTGTCGAACGCTTTAGAAATGTCCAGGTAGCACGCATGAATACAGCCCCCGCATTTACAATCCTCGTCCAATCTTCTAAGCTTGTCAGCAAATTTGTTACACAAGAGCGCTTTCTGCGAAATCCATGTTGAGCAACTGCCAAAAGTTGATTCGTTTCTAGATGTCGCACGATGTCTGCAGTTATTATACGCTCAAATACCTTTGATACCGAAGACAGCAAGGTAACTGGCGTGTAATTTTCAACATCAGGACGGCAACCACCTTTGTAAATGGGTATTATTTGTCCCAGTTTCCAGTCTTGTGGCACTACACCAGCTTGCAGCAAATTATTAAACATGCAAGATAGAGGTTCAGATAGCTGCGCATGACAGGTTTTGAGCAGCTTTGGAGTTATCTCGTCTGGTGCTGGAGATTCCATCTGGTGCTGCGCTACCATCATCAGAATAATCAATACTTCACTCAATCGCTAACTATTCAGCGGTTTTTGCTATCATTGCAAAGATCGCGTCGAGCTACGCTTTTTGATACTTGTTTCTGTGTTCTAGCTTCTGTAGTCAACGAGTTATATTGGATTATTTGATACATGACGAAATCACGTGTTCCAAAACAGCCACCTCGACCCGTCGAACAAAATCCCGTCACAGCCGAACAACCCAATTCAGGCTACTAACATGTTTGACCGCATCACGAGATCCAACATACGGACTAAGAAATCGATCGATCAAACTGTTACAGCGACATCGAACCAACTTGACCTCATTGCAAATGGCTTCGATCCGGCAAACGCAACAGTGGTCACGGTCGGCCCAGCTGATAGGACGAATCTCGACACGCAGAATTGTCCCGAAATCACGTGCAAAGCATGCGAACAACCGGTGAGTCCCATGGCGCGTAAAGTAATAACGTGTTTTCTGTGTAAGGGTAAAATCCATGGTAAATGCGACCGTACTTTAGCCCCTGACTCGATAGCATTATTAAATAATGAAATCGTTCCATGTGCATGCTATGTCTGTGTTTGTTGCAGAGCTACATCTTTGCACAAAGCCGATACTTTTGAAGCAAAATTAGAAAATAGAATGGCCGGTTTGGAGTTGGGCCTTCGACGTGTGGAAGAAATATTGGTAAATCATGTGAGTACGCAAGTGATCACTGATGTAAACATTCATATCAATACATTGATTTCGGAACCACCATTGAAGGAAGCTAAGACTAAGGCTATTCGTGTGCCAAAAAATCGAAAAAGCAGGGTTATTCCCGTTTTGGAATCAGCTGAAACGACCACAGATGTAGGAAATTCTTACAGAGATATGCTGTTACTGTCGACCTCAGCTGCAAACTCCAAAACTGTTGTACCCGACTCACAAAGTCAAGCCACAAATGTTTTTAATTCTAAAACGCCTGACTTTCCGATACGCAAAAAGAACACCCCATACATGCTGAACGTGATATGTACGAATGTCAGCGAGTCCCAAGAAAGCCTGTTAGATAGCAAACAAAATATGATGTCGAGAAAGGGTCTGAACTTTGTCACCGAATGCAAATTGAACATGTAAACGTAGAAAAATTGACTCGTCTAACATTTGCCATTCAACTTCACCTCATATTGGTCAACCTCGCTTCCTCAAGGTAACACTAAAATGCGAGGCTGATATCGAGAACGTATTGCTGAATGCATACCTACTCAAGTCAGATTCCGAATCAAACTGCCGCATATATCCCGATGTACCATGGTGGGAAAGGAAGGGCAGCTTGAACGTCAGGGAACAAACGGTATCGCGAAGTATAGTTCTACTTGGTGTACCAGGAAATACTTCTAGAGCATCAAACCAGGCAACCGCAGAGCACGACGTCAAACAATGGCGCTACATTGCGTGTTCTCTCGATTTTTCTAATGCCGTTGTTGTGGACACTTTTCGAGTTCCTTTTTCGCCAAAATATAAGGGGGATGGACCGAAACCTATGAAGATTACATACTTGACCACCAATATGGCCGAAATAGTAAGGTCGGAATGGACAAAAGGGAAAGGAACCCTACCCAAGGATATTATACTTAGCCCACCGAAACCAAGTCAAACACTCTCCCGTTTGGAGATAGCGGATAACAGCGTTTCCATCTAAATGGAGGAAATCAATGCATCAAAGAACGTCGTAGGTCCGGCTCAAATCGAGTCGGTCTGAGCAATTCACACCGAAAAATAATTGTCGATTCAAGCCGTCGGTGACCAATAAGACGCACACATGTTTTAGCATACAAAGAAGCCACACAAATAACTTCGGTTTACAGCCCGTTATTACTCACGAAAAATACGATTAAGTGCATCTATACAAACGCAAACAACTTTTAAACAAATTAATCGAATTGTCCGCGATTTGTAATGAAACGGCGCCAGACATAGTTGCAGTAACAAAAACGTTGTTCAGGCCTCATTATCTGATAATGAAATCTCTTTGCCCAACATATCTCTATTCCGGCATGACCGTTTAGGCGATGGCGGAGGAGCAGCACTCTACTTCAAGCAATCGTTTATCTGTAGTGCTGTGAACGACCAGATCCTTGATATCACTGACACACTTTGGTGCTCTCTGACTCTTACTTCAGAAGACCAATGCATTATTGGAGTGATCTATCGTTCTCCAACAGCAACTCTCGATCTGAACAATAAACTGATTAATGCTTTGCGCTATGTAACAACGCGATACAATACTCAAATATTAATAATGGGGGATTTCAACTTTCCCCAGCTCTATAGCCGGAATGATCATCCATCAGAGGCACTTGAAAATGAACTTCGAGCCGTTTTGGATTACGCACCCCTTTATAACCCCGTTTTTGGATTTACTCGTATGAGAGGATCAGACCAGCCGTCTACCTTGGACCTTATACTTACATCAGATCCCACAGCTGTTGAGAATATCGTTTATAAACCTCTGATCGGACGAAGCGATCACGTTGTCCTAGAATTCGAGTACGTTTGTAGCGCTAGACGCAATAATGACGGGACAAAATGCGTCAGAATGGTGAACGACCGTGCTCTGTGTGCCGAGTTACAAAGCACTAGTTTCGCACAACTGGATTACTCCGATCCGGATAGTCATTGGCGATCTCTCTTACAGCACCTCAAATCTATATTGGAGGAACATTCAATGTTGTTGAAGAAAACGTCTCAACGAAATAAATTTTACTACGAAGCAGGACTAAAAAGTGGATGAAACAAAGGGCAGTAGCGTGGGAGTTTCACAAGGCTACCAACACAGCTGATTCTTGGGCACAATTTACACGACTGAGAAACAAAGTTATCAGCTTAATTCGAGATGATAAACAAGCGTTCCAATCGCAATTGATTTCTCAGATGCACCAGAATCCGAAGCTCTTGTATAGACTTGTAAACGATAGAACAAATATTAAACCAGGAGTCTTTGCCCTAAAAACTTCGTCCGGCTTCACAGAATCCATAAATCAGACCGCTGACCTGTTAGCAGACTTTTATGCCGGAGTTTTTGCGCCGAAATGCATGGAGCCTGATCAGGAACCAATCGTTCGACTTGACCGACCGACCTTGAGTGAAGTATTGATTACTCCGATGGTGGTAGCGCAGTACTTACGAAAATTAAACGTAAAGAAATCTCCAGGACCAGACGAGATAACTCCAAAGCTGCTCAAAACCTGCCATGCGCAACTATCTGAACCTCTATCTTGCATGTTTAATAATTTGCTCCAAGCTGGTGTAGTGCCACAAGACTGGAAACTGGGACAAATAATACCCATTTACAAAGGTGGTTGCCGTTCTGATGTTAAAAATTACAGGCCGGTGACCTTGCTGTCTTCGGTATCAAAAGTTTTTGAGCGAATAATAACCGCAGAAATCGTGCGACATCTGGAAACAAATCAACTTTTGGCAGTTGCCCAACATGGATTTAGCAGAAATCGCTCTTGTCTTACAAATTTGCTGACAAGCTTAGACGATTGGACGAGGATTGTAGATGCGGGGGGCTGTATTCATGCGTGCTACCTGGACATTTCTAAAGCGTTCGACAGAGTTGATCACAATTTACTCTTGAACAAGCTAAAGAAACACGGTGTTGTTGGAAGACTATACGAATTGCTAAGAGATTACCTCAGCAACAGACACATCCGAGTTCGTGTGGCCGGCCTATTATCGAAGAACATCGAGTCACTAGCGGAGTTCCACAAGCTCAGTGCTTGGACCAATACTGTTTCTAGTCTATATGAACGATATACCACTACCAAATGATAGTAAGATGGTTTTGTTTGCTGACGATATAAAAGTATGGAGGCAAATCAGAAATGCTGACGATTGTATCTTGCTGCAAAACGATTTGAGTGCTTTGTTCAACTGGTCATCTGAAAATAAACTGTCATTAAATATGCAAAAGTCGAAGATGATTCGGATTGGTCGTGACCTTGGCGTTTCCTATCCATGCAAGCTCGGCGACATTAACCTGGAGTACACTGAAAAAGAAAAGGACCTAGGTGTCTGGATTTGCGGCAGTTTGAAAAATGGTCTACAATGCGAAACCGTTTACAAAAGCGCGTCCCGGCTGCTCGGCATGCTACGGCGGATATTTGGACGTTTTTCCCCAAGGTGTTTTCCTCTCATGATGAATACATATATACACCCGGTTCTAGATTATGCCGCACAAGCCTGGACACCATGGCTCCAAAAAGACATCTTACTCCTGGATCGCATATACCGGAGAGCTTCTAAGCTTGCCATTGGTCTCGAAAATATGTCATTCGCCAGGCGACTCAGACAACTGGAAATGAGGACACTTGCACAAAGGAGAATGCGAGGTGATCTCATCCTCGCATACAAAATACTCACTACTGTTTCCCACCCCCTGGATATATTATTCCACCTTCGAACTTCCGCCAACAGCCTTGGCCATGGTTGCAAGTTGGAAATAGCTCATTCGTTGCGCCGAGACTGGACCTTGATGTGGTGCAGCGGCTTGCCTGCCTCGATGATACATTGAGCTATACTGGGTGATGTCTTCGTGGCATCTTCAGAGTTACTCATACCAGGTTGGTCAATGGTGAGAAGCCAGACAAACACAGTCTCCTTGTTCCTAGTGGATCACCGGCTCGACTGGTTTGGGATGATGTCGGGAGTCCCTGCTTAATCTCTACCTTGCGAATGGCTTGTGAACTGTATCTACAGTATCCGGCCCTGATAGGTGCGATCCTTAATCTCTAATCGCTGCCTTGCGATTCAGGCTTTCGGGCCAAAGGCTTGAGGTGGGAGTCATCAAGATCAACTCCTCTACTTCGGCTTGGGCAACCGGGTAGTATCACGCTCACATCCAAACAATGACAATGACAATCTTATAAATTCTTAACTCTGTGTCTTCTATTACTTCTACCACCTTTCCTCCACATGTTACCATCCCCGATTCGGTCTCTCTACCTGATGTACGACTCAAGCCGTCTAGACAGTCGTCGATTGTTGCAACTCTTCTACGCCCGTGGGTTTCATTTAGGTTAGCTTCGTTTGACGTTCGGACCTTGCTACAACCGGGACAACAGGCCGGCCTCGCACGAACGCTCGAGACACCGATTTGCACGCCTTGACCCGTTTCCTTAGCCGCTTCTGATCTCCAGGAGGTGAGAGAGGTAATTAGAGCACTGAAGCGCCACAAGTCACCTGGTCCTGACGACATCCACCCAATTTTGTTTAAGGAGGGAGGTGATCTTGTTGCAGCGGAGTTACGTGATTTGTATACCAAAGTATTGGCTGAGGAGCGGGTCCCGGCGTCATCGGGTGAATCGACGGTTATCCCAATCTTTAAGAAGGGCGCACGGAATCTGTGTTCCAATCATCGTGGGATATCACTGACTCCTGTCGCGTCTAAACTCCTGGTTTCCATCCTCCTTCGCCGGCTATCGCCCATTCGGGATTTACGTTGCCGTGAGGAACAGGCTGGATTCCGCCCGGGGCGAGGATGCGTGGATCAGGTTTTTGTCCTGCGACAGTTATTAGAGCACAGACACCTGTACCGGCGACCAACCATCGTAGCTTTTCTGGACATCCGGGCCGCATTCGACTCGGTGGACAGAACTACTCTTTGGAACTGCTTGCTTAGGAGTGGCATCCACCTAAGTATGTCGCCATCTTGAAGGAGCTCTATTCTCATTCTTCAGGGAGGGTTAGGGTCTACGGCAGCCTATCACCGGCGTTCCCCACAACCAGTGGCGTGCGCCAGGGCTGTCCGCTGTCCTTATTCTTGTTCACTTTTGCGATCGAGTATGTCCTCCAGAATGCTCTCCGTAGCTTCACTGAGGGTGGGATCGAGCTACTTCCAGGTAACCGTGTAACTGACCTTGATTATGCCGATGACATTCAAGAATCAAGATTCAAGATTTATGGTTAAAAAAGCAAATTGCTGTACAGTACCATAGGATATACGTATAAAAAATATAAAAAAATCGTTACTTGTATGATCATATCCGTGTTCTTCATAGGTTCCTCAATGGCAACACATACTGAGGGAAAAGATGGATGGACGGTAGTTCCGTGCGTTAAAAAATATAGACATCAATAGGTAGGGGCCAACGCAGTAGTTCTCAACATAAGGTTTCGTAACCTTTGTTTAAAGATGTGCTCGTTCGCTGAGGTAACAATATCTGTCGGCAAGCTATTCCACAAGAAGCATACACGAACAGCGAAAAAGTGACGACGACAATTCAATCGTGAGTGTGGGATTTGAAGGGTCAAAGGGTGGCTGCGTGTGGGGACAACCGAACCAAACTTGAGAGGTGTTTGAGAGGGTGGGATTTCGCGTAAGATGATTCGATATGTCAGAGTGAGGTGTGTAGGATACGCCTGCGCTCGAGAGTGCACAGTCCAAGTCTGGTCAGTCGCTGCTCAAAGGGTAAATTATTCAATCCGGTAACCATTTTGGTTGCCTTGTGATAAATTCGTTCGAGGAGCGAGATGTTTTTTTCCATCCATGGCGTCCAAGCTTGTACAGCGTAGTCAACGACAGGATGTATGTAAGTGTTTAGTAATTTCGCGAGTGAGTGTGGTGGGAAACGTCCGAAAATGCGTTTCAGTAAACATAGCAAGCTGCACGCACGCTTGTAGACGGCTTCGCACTGTAGGCTGTTCTTCAAAGTGCCAGACACCTGTGGAGTGGCTGTCAGCATGAATACTCATTGTCCAATCAGAATGCAGTATCTGTCAGTGTGTCTATCTCTTTATTGTAATTCCCATGATGATTCATATATGTTTGTTGACGTGTAGTGAATACACATGTGTCGCACTGATCTTGACTTTTCTACATGGTGACGAGGGTGATCGACGAGAAAACGTCGGATAGAACTGAGAACGCCCGTTTTAGCGGCTTTAATGTTCGACCCCGGCAACACTCAATGGAAGGCGATGAAGGATTGGCAGAGAGATGGAAACGGTGGAAGGAACAGTTTAGAGACATTCGGACGTTGGCGAATCTGACGAATACCGATAAAGCGTATCAAATTGTGACGCTGAGGAATGCGCTTGGTGAACAGGCGACGGAGTTTACACAGTGTTTCACTTTTGTTGAGAACGAAGACGCAGATGACTAGGGAACAATCTTCGCGAAGCTCGAAGAACTTTGCCTCGGTCAAGTGAACGATATAAATTGAATTGTCACGCGCAAGATGTCGATGAGCCGATCGTTTGAAAAACGGAAGGATGTGGAGTGGCTGTCAGCATGAATACTCATTGTCCAATCAGAATGCAGTATCTGTCAGTGTGTCTATCTCTTTATTGTAATTCCCATGATGATTCATATGTTTGTTGACGTGTAGTGAATACACATCTGTCGCTCTGATCTTGACTTTTCTACAAGGCTGTTCTTCAAAGTGCCAGACACCAAGATTCCGATATCTTTTTGTGATGTACTCCATTCAAGCGGGTGGCTGCCAAGTGTATAGGGAAAGAGAAAGGGTTTTCCGACTTGCAACATTTTGCACTTGCGGAAATTAAATGGTAGTTTGTTTGGGATTGACAACTGGTGCAGCTTATTCAAATCTACTTGCAGAACTTGACAGTCCTCGATAGAGTTGACCCTCGTCCAGATTTTTACATCGTCTGCGAATAAAACAAGCTTAGATGCTAGTAAGTTCGGTAGATCGTTTATAAATATGAGAAACAGTATCGGACCGAGAACCGAACCCTGAGGGACTCCGCTCGTGGATTCAATTTTTCGAGATGTTTCACCATCTATTCTGACTTTTACTTTGCGTCCAGACAGGTAACTTGTGAACCATGTTAGTAGGTTTCCGATGACGCCAACATTCTGCAGCTTCTGAAGCAGTAAGGAGTGATTCACTCTGTCGAATGCTTTAGATATATCTAAGTAACCGGCATGAACGGAACCCCCTTGGTCTAGTGCTTGCGTCCAGTCATTTAGAGTCGTGAGCAAGTTAGACAGGCATGAATATGTTTTCCTAAATCCGTGTTGTGTGAAAGTTATTAGCTGATGGTTCTCGAGATGTTCAACAAGTCGTTCACACACCAGGCGTTCCAAAATTTTAGAAACCGCTGAAAGAAGCGTCACGGGGCGGTAATTCGCCGGATCAGAACGACTGCCCCCTTTGTAGATTGGTGTGATAACACCGGTTTTCCATTGAGTTGGTACGGTTCCCGTATTCAATGAGTGCATGAATAGACCACTTAGTGGGCCACAAAGCTCCAGCTCGCATGACTTCAGAACAGCGGGTGTTATTCCATCCTCTCCTGGTGATTTGCGAACGTTCAGCCCACGTAAATGCTTTCGCACAACCGTAGGATTTACCTCGATGTTGCTAAGGCATTCGACTTGTAGTAGGTGCGGCAAAGACGTCAGCGTTGACACGTTCTTTGGACAAAATACTTGCGCATAAAATGATATTAGGGCATCAGCTGTATCCTTGACATTATCAGTCAGTCCGTTCTCTGTCTGGATAGGAAATACACCTGGCTTAACCTTGGTCGCGGTGTTTACGATGGTGTACAGCAACTTAGGATGTCGTTCCATCTGGTCGATCAGCTTCCAATGGTGATATTGCTTGTCTTCTCGAATTAGGGACGTCACCTTGTTACGAAAACTACGAAAGTGTTCCCAGGATGCGTCTGTTCGTATTATTTTGTGTGCAGCCCATGCGGAATTTCGCATGGCTATCCACTTCCGAGTGCGGCTTCGGAGTTTGAAGCAAAATGTTCTTGATTTCCTTTTGGGAACACAGGTAGAATTGTCGTCTAGTTTTGTACCGATATAACTTAACATACTAGAACAATGAGTATCTGCATTCGTAAGATCGAGATGTTTTTCCTCCATAATCGCAATGGCACCGCGAAGGCCGAAGTAATCGACTCTCCTGATGAACTTAACTTCGCCCGACGCCCTTCTGGCGTTGCACACGAATTCGAAGGACAACACAAGATGGTCACTTAGCCCCAAAGGACTATGATACTGTACTGACTCCACTGCTGTTGCTTCGGAGGTTAAAACCAGATCTAAAATTGATGATTCATTGAGGCCCCTTTGTCGAGTGAATGAATGGACATGGTTGTATAGGGGAGTGAAAGTGATAATCTCACGGAATTTGTACTCAAGGGATTGCTGAGTATGCACACTTTTGGTGTAGAGATGTGGGAGGTTAAAATCACCCATTATTAACAATTGGCATCCTCTAAGATTTCCAGCGTTGCGCATCATTTGTAACAACGTTTCATTGTGGGCATCGGAAGATTTGGGCGAGCGGTAGATCACACCAAGTATACAGTTCTCTCCAGTTTCCAAGCGAAGGCTACACCACATGGTGTCCTCTAGCTCAAACCTTGTGCCAGGTACAGCTGTGCATTGAAGACGTTCGTTATAATACAAAGCAACTCCACCACCTGATCTTGAACGGTCTCGTCGAAGTAGGATTATGTTGGGAAGTGCCATCTCGCAATGGTTCACCTGATCGTGAAACCATGTTTCGGTAACAGCAATGATGTCAGCAGAAAACTGAGAGTTAAAGTGGGATAATTCGGAGATTTTGTTCCGCAAGCACTGTGAGTTTGTGTATAGGCATTTAACAGCGGTTTTCGTGTGTAGCGAGCCTATGCGGATGTTGTTTGTATGTCCGACCCCCTGAGAGCCGGACCATGATGTACTCGGTCCGACTCGGTTTGAGCCGGACCCACTACGTTTTTTGATGTATTGATTGCTTCCGTTTCGGTGGAAACGCTGCCGTCTACCGCACCCAGCCGCGAGTGTGTCTCACTCATGGTACTTGGTCTCGGTGGACAAAGTCTAATGTCTTTCGGTAAAGCACGTTTTGCTTTTTTCCATTCGGACTTGACAAATTCAGCCATGTCGCTAGTTAAAAAGGTAATGCTGAGAGGTTTCGGTCCGTCTCCTTTATAGTTTAATGAAAAAGGCACCCGGAAAGTGTCAATGATCACAACGTTAGAAATATTAAGCAAAGACGCAATGTAACGCCACTGCTTGAAGTCATGATCTGCTGTTTCCTGTCCCGATGCTTCAGTGGTATTTTCTGGTACCCCAAGTAGAACCATACTCCGCGATACCGTTTTTTCCTTAGTGTTTGAGGCACCCTTCCGTTCCCACCATGGCACATCAGGATATATCCGGCAATTTGAATTCGGATCCGTCTTTAGTCGGTACGAATTTAGCAGTATGTTTTCCATATCAGCCTCGCACTTCAGTGTGACTCTTAGTAACCGAGGTTGATCACTATGAGGTGAGGAGAAATGGCGAGTTAACGAATCAATTTGTCAGGAGTAACATGCTCAATTTGCAATTGTTGACAAATTTGAGACCATATATCGAGGTCGTGTTTGTGTTTTCTATCTAACAAGCTCTCACCGGACTCTTTAACATTCGTACATATTACGCTTAACGAATGAGAATGCTTGTCGCGTGTCCGGTCTTTCTTCATAGAATGTGAGGCTTTTTGATTTAGGTTTAGTGTGCCAGGCTCAGATTGTGTAGCGGAGGTCGACCGCAAAAGCATTTCTCTGTATGATTTTTGTACCATTGGGGGCGTTTCAGTTGGTGCCGAATCGGTGCAGATAACATTAAGCGAACTATTTTTCGTGGCAGCTTTGGCCAAAGGAGCGTTCGACGTAGACGGTTTCTGCTTCAAGGCCTTTTTAAGTATCACGTCAGTGTCGCGTAATTTAACCTTTTTAGAAGCACTCTGTGGCGGTGAGGTCGAGCGTGTTGCATTACTCAATTCAACTGTTTTAGTCTTGATTATTGGTCGTAGAGTATTCTTTAAATTTGCAAGCTCCTCTTCTATTTTCAATAATCTATTCTCTATTATATTAGTCTCGTTTCTAGCAGAGAATTGTGTACTCTTGGGATTACGATTCGCTATTGAATTTCTACAGTCAATACAGAAATAGCAAACCGATGGGAGGTTTTTATCATTCACGATCTTTACACACTCATCGGTCAAATTCTCATCGCAGGCCACGTGCACATGTATATCACAAAAAATACATTTAACCAATGCACTATCATTGCTTACCGGGTACGGGCACTTGGCACAGGTCAAGGTGGTTTGATGTCGCTGTCGGGGGAACAACCGTCGTATGCACACCATGATCGATCGATTTTTTCGCGTGGGTGTTGGATCTCGTGACTCGACCACGCATTGTAGGCTGAATTGGGACGACCGGTTGAAGAATGATCGTCCGTTCGACTGGTCGATTTAGCTGGGTTATAATTCTTGATTTGGTCATTTTGCGAATAATCCGTGATAACTCGATAACCACACAAAGTAGAGCACAGAATGGCGTATCAAAATGTGTAGTTCGATGTGATCTTTGCAATGAAAGCAAAAACCGTACGATAGTTAACTGTGGGAGAAAGTTTGCACGCGTGAGCAAACCGAGATATTTACGTTGAAACGGTAACTTTGCTGTTAATCGACGGACCAGATCAAAACGTATAAATTCCGATAGCTCTCGTCAAAGTATAACAAAAAGTTTTTGAACGGTTAAATACCGAGTTGATTTGGCGATGAAACGGGCAAAAGTGTCAGACCAACAAAAATACGACCGCACGCCAGTATGTCAGTATTATGATGCTTTGATTTGCTTGGTGATGATCCGGTGTTCCTACAGAATGCCCTGAACCAGCTAGCATTGGAGGCGTCTAGGTACGGATTGCACTTAGCTCCACGAACTATTAATAAGCTTTTGTCGTCCCATTGACTTTGATTTTATTTTTATATATATATACATTTGTACCTATTTTTCCACCCAGCAAGAATGTCGACATAAGTACATCTTCTAAATCCTTCTCATTTTGCATTACTACCTTGAGCAACCGCGGCTTATCTTGGTGTAGCGCTTTGGGAAGACGACTAAGCAAATCAACGAAACCGGGTGGATCGCTTTGAGATTCATGCGAGTGCACAGTTTCAACCATTCAGCCAAATCATTCTGGTGTCTATTCGACAATAACGTCTCAGTTGAATCTGGCACGTTGGTGCAAATAACACTACGAGGAATTCCTTTCGAGGCAACTTTCGCTAATGGGGCATTCGATGTGAACGGTTTAGGCTTTAAGACGTTTCAGCACTCTCCTGGGTGCTGTGCTGCAACAATTCAAGCTTTTCCCGATATTGGTTTGGTGTTTGCAACGTTGAGCGTATTCGTTTGTTCAGTTTGCATGTTTTTTGGCTTGATTAATGGCTCTACAGCATTTTTCACTCGTGCAAGCTCCTCTTCCAGTTGCGACAGTCTACTCTCTATTGTATTAGACACTTTCCCAACAGATGAATGTATGCTCTTGCGATGGCCATTTATATTTGAATTTCTACAGGCATGGCAGAAATAACAAACAGATGGATAGTCATTATCGTTCACTAGCCTTACACACTCAGCAGTTAAAGTCTCATCACATGACACGTGTTGGTGGAACCCGCAGAAAGCACATTTAACCGAAACAGTATCAACGCTTACCGTATTTAAACAAGTGATGCAGAGGTCACAACGGTTCAGTGTCGCCGTCACCTGAATACTTCTCACGGTCACAGCTGGATCGATATTTTTTGTGGTCGGGGTAGTGGATCTCGTTACACGTTCGCACATGTTTGCGGGTTGCATAGGACTTGCGGGTTGATCGATAATGGGTGTTTTGTCCGTTGAGTGATTTGACTGTGTTCGTTGGCGAGATTTCGGCATTGAACAGTTAATCCGCGATAATTCGTGAACCACAGAAGATAGAACACTAAATAAGGTATCGGAACTTGTAGCTCAATGTGGTATTTGCATTGATTGCAAAATCCGTAGGATAGCTGGTGCGGGGAAAAACTTTGTGCGGGTGAACAAAATGTTCTTTTCTCGTCAAACTGCTAACTTTGCTCTAAGTTTACTTGCACAATCGAAAAGTATGAAATCCGATAGATATCGTTGAGTTATACTCGGAATTCTTTAAATGGTATAAATCCGTGCAGATGCAACGAAGATATGATCAAAATTGTCAGAGCGACGAAAAATACGTACGCACAGTAGCGTCTAAGTGCTAACTCCTACGGGTTATGAACTTTTTGGATGATCAAGACGTTCATCACTATACAACAGCGACAACGAATGTGGTGTTCGATAGATCACACGAGTTGAGATGTTTCAATGAGCTTGGAATATGCCGTCGTCAGCTATCGTTTAATATTTTTCTTTAGGTGATTGTTATTATTTAACGTGCTTGTACTTGACTACATAGCGTAATAGATAAAGTATTATCGATCAACAATCAAGCAACTACACAAGTGTAACGATAAAATAGTCCCGTTGCAATAAGTCATTCGACACACGTGGAATCTGAATTCTGAATGTATTGTTCAAATTCCTTCGCAATTGAACGAATGCGGTCTAATTGAACTCATTTAAATGCAAAAAGCTTATTTGCATGCATTTCCATCACACACCCCACCATCGGTTTTGTGCTGATTGGACGAATTAGGTCGGAATAGTAGGATCAGGATCCGCATGCGCTTGACTCGCCTATATTATTTTGTTATAATCTGTCATAACTTTATTTACTTACGGCATTATATGTAAATGTATATATGTAAATATTCCCGAATAAAGATTTACCATAGTCGTTTTGTTTGATTTTCTTAAGTTATGTTAAATAAGCAAAGGAACAGCGGCGGTATCTGGGGCCAATTGGCGAATCGTTGAACCCCTTGGGAAACTAATAAGTCTTTTGAGAAGGTCGTTTTTACAAACAATCAAAAATTAGACAATGCATTTTCATATGAGATGTTTACAACCAAACATAATGAAAGAGAATTGATATAGAGGAATGCATGCATCGATTATTTCATGCCATTAACATTATACTCACGTGACGGATATATTGGATTCAACGCACATTTACACGTGTGAAGTTATGAATACTAACAAAACCTGTTTCGGTATATAGCATAATTTTGAAATCCTGAGACAGGCGAGGTGGCCGAGCGGTCTAAGGCGCCGGTTTAAGGCACCGGTCCGAAAGGGCGTGGGTTCGAATCCCACCCTCGTCATTGAGTTTTTAATTAAATTTTTATAAATAATCTGAGTTCAAGCAGGATGCATTGGCTACGAAAAGACTTTTGCTGACCTTCCATTTATTTTTTTCTTCAAATAAATGGATCCCGCAGATCGTTTGTTCTGGGAACGCATTTGAATGTTTTAATGCTGAAGTCTTTAAACATTATTTAATCTCAACGAATTAATCTTCTCAGGTAGAAGTTAAAACCACTACCTCCTAAATCGAAAATAATTATTAAAAAAGTTTTTTGCATGTGCTTACTAGCAAACTACAAGTAATAAGGCTTGGTTGCTGACGACAACGCAGCAGTTGTTTGCACGAAGGCGTGATGATTGTACTACAGACACTTTTTGGAGGGTCTGACATAGGTAACGGAAGATTTATATAGTGATTAAGCTAATTTATTATGAAATATTAATGAAAAAACTACTGTAAAGTCATCGCATAGGAAAGGTTCAGTCCAGTCTTCGGCATTAATAAGGTTTGCGAAGTTTTTCCAGTTTATATGACTAATGATGGATGATGTTCTACATATTTTCACTTTAAAGTTGCAATTCAATTCGAATGTTATGATATTGTGGCCACCTTTAATACGATGATGATATTTCCAAGGTAAATGGATTAACATTAAGAGTGAGGACAACGTCAAGAATATTGTTGTTACGCGTTCGTTCATCGATAAACTGCTTGAAGCCTAACAGATTTACGCTAGAAAATGGTATTTGAGTTTCATAGGAGTACTATTTTCCCAGTTTTGTGCGGTCATTTAAAATCTTTTGATGTCATTTATCATTCGCGGGGGGAAGTGAAGCCATTATAAAGCAATTAATCAAGCGCTAGATTGATGTTTGTGTCGCAGACGGTGTGTAATAGACACTTCGAAGTCAAGGTCAACGGTGGGTAATACTAGCCAGATAGAATCTTCCAGGTGTTCAAAGACGGATCAAATGAAATTATTAGCCTGAGTCTCTGAATGTACATTAAAAAGGCATCCATGTTTATTAATGCTATCCTTTCTGAACAAATTTACAGTATAGGATGTCAGGGCGATAGTTTTGCCACGGAATGCTATGATACGACTGATTAGGCATCACCGTGGAATTATGAAATTTATGATTGCTTAAACGTCGATTGAAATGTAAGATGTTCATATTATCTAGGGAATAAAACTTTCTAATGGAATCTTAAGTCCTCCGCACAAGTCGATACTTGAATACCTTTAATGATTTGTTGTACACTCAAACTTGTACGATCTTTCAAGGTCATATCGGAGTTCAGTGACTTCCTCGCTAATTCTAAAGCGCATGTATTGCCCATATCTATCGAAAGATAGATAGATAGATAGATGGATAATCGGGTTATTTCGGGTTATTTTAATTCCATTCAATACAATTCATTACAGACAACTACAAACTATGCAGATGTAATTTAGTTGAAACGAAACAGTGATACGTCTGTTGTCCGTATATCTTTAATATTCAAGTTTTCTCGACCATTTTGTCCACTACGGAAATCATTGAAAGGTAAATGAAAAAATAAGCGTAAATTGCCCAAAATATTATGAAGAATGGTGACCAGGCATGAGAGCAACTAGCGAGTTCAGTACATGATGATGCGAATTGAAAACTTTCAATGGTCTATGCCCCAAAAGGCTAAATAATCAAGTAAGGTCACCAGATTCACCAAAGAAGCGAATACCTCAACATATGGTGATTCGAAATTCAGAAATAATTAAAGCGCAAGTTCAGGAGGATTATCTTTATTTTCGCGACTCTGCATTGATACTAGGTTCTTCGAAACATCTACAAGGTTGACCAAAACAGCCTACTATGGTAGCACTGGACTTACTAGAGTTTCATCATTATTCAGGCTCATCCAGAGGCAGTTTCATAACGTAAGATAGTGTCAAACAAACTTGTATGCCACTGTTATATAGGGTTCTTACAAAGAACCACGATGTTCACACACAGAAACACATAGTGACACGTGGTCAAGCACTCAAGGTGATTATGGATGACCAAAGTGATGTGTTGCTCACATCCCACGAAATTACACTCCACTACCGGTTTCTGGCTGTTTGCCGTCATCAGGTGAAGACAGTAAGATTAGATTCAGTGAGCCTTGAAACAGTCGATAAATGATAAACAAGGTTATACTTAAATGCCACTGTTGCATAGGGTTCGTAAAACGAACCACGATGTTCAAACACATAATCACATAGTGATTTCTGGGCAAGGACTCAAGGTGCTTATGGATGACCATCCCTTAGGGGATGGGATGTGAGAACCATAATACGTGTCCTTCATCTAGAGACCAGAACGGTACGATAAACGATAAAAAGCGTAGAAATGAAAATACTCTATTTTAGTTTAGAAATCTGAATGATGAAAACACTCGACTGTTAATGTTACCAAGGACGCCACACTGGGTTAGCAGAATCACTGGAAAATGAGATGGGAGTATCAGCGAGATGAGATGATTCGGTAAAAATAGGGCATGCGAAGTCGTTTGGAATATTGACAAGGTATTTGTTTGTTTCATTGGAACTTGGACATGAAAGTGAAGGGCTGATTTCCGGAGATGATTCCGTAGATTGAGATCCAGAAGGCCCCGAGCCACACGGGGAAAACGCGGGTGATTGTGTGGAAGCAACGTGATCGCGATTTGGCGCCGCGTTCAAATTCATTGATATTTTATACTTTTGCAAACAGAGAGCAGTTAGGATTGACGCGAAAATATGACGAAGGTCTTGGGTGCTTAAACCTCGGCTTGAATCGAGTGAGCAGAGTAAATTCTGAATAACATTGACGAGAACGGTTTCGCAGTTGGTGAAACCCCGGATATATGCGAATCTGCATGGATCCTTTGGTTTGGACTCACAATTATTTTTCAAAGGGTCTGGAAATGAAAGAATTGTTAAAATAACGATGCAACAGGTTAACTAGCAACGGGAGGTGTGCAACACGTACTAACGATCGAGTAGCAATTTATTGATCGAATTTATCCAGACGACGCCCGCATGAGCCATGTGAGAACGACCACCCACGCAGAGCGAGCTTGATCAACACGTACCACAGATGCGATGGTAACAAAGTTAGCCCCGAGCCAAACGGTTTCGAGGCTGGCAGGAGCAACAAGTCAATGGCAATCGGAAGAACTTGCAAGTCGAACGGTTAGTCTAAAGGCAGCTGTACTGTACTGTGTTAGGACTAAAACGCTAAGGGTAGATTATTGAACCTATGAATAATAAAACCATAAACACTAGCAAGTGTTGACAGCGAAAATTCTTGAACGCATGCCATCGTGGGCAGACTAAACCAAAGGTGCGTCGGATACGAATCAATTCGAATCTTTCCACACAAACCCAAACACTATATCTTGTTCAGTTATTCGCTGGAAATTTGTATGAACGAATAATGCCCAATTTTCTTCGGATAGACCTGTTTTCCCTAGCGAAATTCTCACATGATTACGCTCTTAAAGCCCGGAAGTTGCACGCTAAAAATTTACTCTATTCGTAACAATTGTTTGTCTGTATTACCGTATTTGCTTTTTCGTGTAACTAGAAGTTCTCACATACTACTACTGTATCAACGAGCTCCCGGTAAAAGGTTGGCCAACCTAACTGTTCCAAGATGGGATACAATGTTGTAACACCCTTGAAATTCATACCATTAAAATGACCAATCCATTACTATAGATCGAGGTTAGTAAAAAATTCGGACTTGAGCTAGACAAAGCAAAGGCAATAAAATCGTTGATAGTTACCGTTCACAGTTTTCTTAACAAAGGCAACCGTTTGTTCCAGGATATCGGCTTTTTCCATGCGGTGCTGTTGCAAAAAAGATTGTTGATAAATTCTAAATGCAAAAGTACAGTTCAAGTTGGAATGAAAAGTACCACCGTAAAAGTTGATACGAAGACTCACCACGGTGCCATTTGCGTCAGTAACCAAGGCGCGAAGCTGTTCTAAAAATCGATTAATGCGCTCACGACGTAGTTTCTTCATCAACGTTTTATTGCGCTGAAGCGTAAAGAAAACAGCGGTTAATGCAGATCTCTGACGGTGGCGTGGCTCGAAACAATCGGGAATAGATAAAATATTATGCAGAAAACAAATTACTGGACACTACACTCGATTAATAAAAAAAAAGATCGAAATGAACCCAGATAGTACAACTAAAAAATCATTAGGTTGTGGATACGGTATCTTACCTTTCTAACACCTAACAAAGGATCTTCTGGACTCCCAGCGTTCCGAGTCGGTCTGTTCGGAGTGTTGACATGATTCCTCGTAGTCTTTGAATTAGGGGCTTGGCTTATCCATGGCGTTGATAAATTAAAAGCCATTGAATCGGTAGAGTGGATTTGAGCCGGTTCACCCGTTTTTCTTACGTGCATGTCCGGAAGTATGAGAACACGATAGGCACCGAACGAGCCACTGATCAGATGCCCAAACTAATCACGTGGTTGGATCTCGCGTGGCCAATAAAAATTGAGCGCAAGGCTGTGCAGCCCGCACACA
>JACCGJ010018962.1:0-47395 GCA_013407085.1 Atriophallophorus winterbourni | reverse complement strand
GTGTTAAACAACATACCGATCGTAGCATACACTGTTCAGTTCGTGAACATTTAATACCTAAAACGGGTCCTGTACAACACTGATAATGATCGTATTGTAGATGACAAAATCACAGTGTTCAAAAGACACGATATTTCTTAATTCTTTCATAAAACGATTTAGATTTTTGTCTCACTCAACGGTCAACTTTGGAATATTGATCAAAAGCAAACCGTGCTCACTAACACCCACTACTTGCTTCAAGGTCGGGCCCTCGGACAGGCAAACGATTGCATGACCTTGAACTGTCGACGTGAAACAAAATTAGCTGTGGAATGCAGAATATGTAAGACAACGTACCAATTAGGGCGGACGTGGGTGTTAAAAATATCAGGTTCGCGTTACTGAAGCCTGAGAGAGTGAGCGATTTAAAAATGAAGCAAGAAAATGAAAGTCAAAGTAATGCAGAAGCCAGAAGAGATTAGAGATAGCAAGCTGAATGGCCTGCACGAGTGGCTCCCCGAGCCCGGTGGAACTGCTTCTACCAACAGGAGAAGGGGCGAGGGCGAGTGACTGGCGCCTGAAAACCAGTTTGCTTCGGGCAGATGGAGCTCGTTAGCATGGAGGGGTATTTCACCTAAGGGAAGGAAAACCCTGATTTTCAACCTCCGCTGCATTGCGGGATGCCCGACCGCGGGAAAGGCTTCGGGAGAAAACCCTAAGGAAAAATCTGGAACAGAGTCTGTTAGACGGTTAGTTGGTACACACCACCTCTTTCTGGCAACTCCCTGCTGCCTTGCCGGTCGCACTTGGTTGTGCAAAGGCTAGAGAAGCTGACTCGAACAAACGCCGAGTGGTGCTGGGGACACCACTTTGTACCCAAATTCCCAAGACTCTTCATTGAAACCGACTCATCCTCCAGGAGGAGTGAATCGCACAAAAGTAAAGTAAGTGAATCCAAACTGAGCGGTGAAGAACAAGTTCTTCCCAAGCCCCGACTTAATGTACGGTTCGCGAGTTCTGCCGTCGGTCTATGGGTGCTTCCTTCCTGCTCTCGTGGGTTTTGCCGGAGGGTTGCGCTCTGCATGTCAGCCGAAAGCGCGTGATTAGCACTCACACTTCACATCCCCACAGTATCACATATAAGCTGTGTGTCATATCAGCCTAATAACCGACAGTCGATAAATACCTATACAATATCAGTGACACATTATCACAAACCATGTTAGAATAGCTTCACAAACATGAATTACTACTGGCGTTGACCGAATCTGCGATTTTGGCAGTTTCATAAAAACAAAACAGGGAACTAACGCAAATGTGAACCTACATGGACCAGGCGGTCAATTGTATAAAACTCGTGTCTTGAACATGGGCATTACAACGAAGGAATTCCTTCTTTCATGCTGATGTACAATTCAGAAACATCGAGGATGATAATGACGGTCGTCCAACGGATTCCGGCATTCGTAAAAGGGAACCACGGAAGACTGCAGGAAATCTCTAAGCATATGAGAAACAAGAACGAAGACTTTTGTCAACGCACTGAGCGAAACCCCGTGGAAAATTTACTAGATCACCAACGCAGGCATTCCCGTTAAATCCTACAGGTATGGTACGGTATGAAAGCACAAGCCTGATCTGGGAAAAGTGCCGCACAGTCAGAGACTGCACGTGGGCTGAGATACTGTCAGGTTGCCCATGCCCAGACAGATATGAGGAAGAAAAAGGAACGGGAAATGGTATTGAGACCAGACAATAACGAATGTCACTTTTTTGGAGCGAAGCGAATTTTCGAAGTGCCCTAACTGCCCTTCGCAATGGCGAATAGTATGAAAGCGAATATCCGAAGTGCACTTCGCAATGGCGAAGCGAATATTCAACAATATTCGCTTCGCTTTAAATCCCAAAGCGAAGTATTCGTTATTGCCTGATTGAGACTCCAGCTTGTTTCAGCATGCAGCTCATTACCTCTGGCCAATCAATTTAGCACGGTGGTAGCCGCACTGCACGATTGCACATCCGTGCAAATCCAACAGGAAGCTCATTACGTGGAATTTACTTAGAGGTAAATAAAAGGAAGCACGAGAAAACGTTTTACGCCAAGAAAAAGATGAATAATATGGGTCTGGCGTTTTGATAATCGGTGAGCTCAACAGAGGACTGAGAGAATTGGCGATGGCCCAAGTTCCAGCAGGAGATATAGATTGGAGTACGTGTTAACAGCTTCAGTGCCAGCATACAAACAACTGAGAACGTCGTGACACATTGTGCGAATAAGTTCCCAATCAAGTGATAAACCAGTTTTTGTTGGTCTCCTTCGGTCGATGTCGACCATGGATGCACATCATAATCAAAGGATGTTTTCATGTTCCATAGATTTTGGAATGACTAAACAGTCCGATTTGGGAGGAACAATCTCTCCTGCAGCGATTGCAAAGATAGTCAGAACTCGGTTGTAGGGCGTCAGTTGCACACTGGCGGCATGATCTGCGTTCAGCAGCCAAGAGCTTTATCTGCTCCTCCCTAGCTTGCAGAACACACTTTACACAATGCCTCTAATGTGAGCGGTCAAGAGCAAGTTCTTTCCAACTCATGGGGTCAATACCAAGAGCTTTCATATATCTTTTGCAAACGCCTTTGTACCGCAAGTGCGGTCTGCCCAATGGTCGACTTCCTAGAGTGAACATGCTCTGTAGACCAGATTGTGAAAACACTTCAGCATTGGGCACTTTGTTCATCCACGATATGTTCAAGATACGAAGGATGCTTCGTAGAAACGAAGAAGAAAATAGCTTCAACGCCGAGTCACCTAGTTTATAGCAAACAAATTTAGTTAAATGACTGACTCCGGGTCAAAGGGCTTTTATGATTAAAATTTGGTTCAAAAACAGAAACATAAAAAATCAATGTATTGTAGTACTCACATCCCCATCCCATACACACCACTACGGATTTCTGGCTGTTTGCCGACATCAGGTGGAGACAGTAAGATTAGGTTCAGTGATAGATCATGACCACTGCGATAATAATATGAATTTAAAAAATCAGTCTCCGAAAAACGGGAACCAATAAATTTTTTTGTTTACATCATTTACCAAGTCCAGCTCCTGGCCTGCACGCGTGGACCTGTGTGACCCGGCGGGACTGCTTCTACTGACAGGAGAAAGGGCGAAGGCGGCTGACTGGCGCCTCAAAACCAGCATGCTTCGGGCAGGTGGAGCTCGAAAGTCCATGAAGGCAATCCACCCAGGGGAAGGAAAACCGTTATCTCCAACCTCCACTGCCTTGTGGCTACATCCAATCATGGAAAAGGCTTCAGGAGTCAACCTCGAGGAAAAATCCGGAGTCGGAGTCCCGTTAGGCAGTCCGAAGGTCTATACAACTTCGCAATGCCAACTTCTGCGACGACATCGTTGTCCAAACGAATCAGCCTAGCTGTTCCTTTGATCCCAGTGGTGCCGTGGAGAGGGAGCACTTGCTGCATGGGCAACAGCTAGTTCTCCATATCGAACTGCCCTGGTGTACATCACAACGCACCAATGGAGAGAACACTCCATTCCGATTCTACGGAAAATAACACGGGAAGCAGCAGATACCGGTTAAAAGCTATGGCTCGACTGGCGTAGAGCTAAGCGCCTGGGGCTGTTTCCGACGGTGGGAGAAACTTTCAGGTCTCATTGGACGGCTACCGCCCGCCTCAAGCTGGGCAGCCCCCAGCCAATATGGTGCCGTCTCGACACAGTCTGCTATCCTCATTGGGTGCATGGGGATTAGGAATCAACCGGCAAGCAGACTGTTTTCTCCGCACCAGCGAAACCAACTACTAAAAAACAAATGTCATTTCAGAAACTGGGAACCTGGAACGTCCGGTCCATGCTTCCTGGATTTCATGACGACGTCTCAAATATTAGAGGCGTAAGAAAATCTGCTGTGATTGACAATGAGTTAAAGAGACTGAATGTCGACGTGGCTGCCCTTCAAAAGACGCGATTACCAGACACTGGTATACTGACAGAAAGAGATTACACATTTTTTGGAAAGGAAGGGGTTCCGATGAGCCTCGACTGCATGGAGTTGGGTTTACCGTTCGAAACGACATTCTAAAAGCAACAGAACCGAGCAGCAGCGGGAGCGAACGGATTTTGACTCTAAATCTGAGGTGCATTACTGGTACCATTACGTTGGTCAACGTTTATGCACCGACGCTCTCTGCGACGCCTGCTGAAAAAGACGCGTTTTATCATAACCTAACAGCCGTCCTGAAAAACGTACCACAGAAAAACTGTGTAGTGGTATTGGGTGATTTCAATGCTAGAGTTGGTGCAGATTACGAATCTTGGCAAAACTGTCTCGGGAGATTCGGTGTGGGTAAAACCAATGAAAATGGACTACGCCTTTTAGAATTATGCACACAGTTCAGTCTCTGTGTTAGTAACACTTTCTTTCAAACAAAACCACAGCATAAGGTCTCTTGGAAACATCCGCGCTCTAAGCACTGGCACCAGCTTGATCTTATTCTTGTTAGGCGCACTAATATAGGAAGCGTACTTCTCACCAGATCATATCAAAGCGCAGACTGTGACACTGAAAATTCACTGGTTTGTGCAAAACTGAAGCTTTCCGACACGAGATTTCACCGCACCAAATTGTCTGGTAAGCCTAGGATTGACGTCACCCGCATGTGCGAACCTAATCTATTTGCGCGATTTGCAAAAGCCTTCACAGCCGAGTTCAGCAAGACAACCCCACTTGAATCTGCTTCAGAAAACTGGGAATTGATAAAAAACAGCATATGCCGAGTCGCACTTTCCACTTTCGGTCCGAAGAAAGCTCGAACGAGCGACTGGTTCGAAGCAAAAGCTTCTGAGATGACTGCTGTGTTGGATGAGAAACGCTCAGCATTCTTGAGGTTCAAAGGTATGCCAACAGATGAAAACTTACGTCTTCTAAGAGCAGCTAGAAATAAGGACCAACAGACTGCAAGGCGATGTGCAAATGACTATTGGACAGAAATTAGCTTTAGCATCCAAAAAGCTGCGGATACTGGAAATTTTCACGGCATGTATGATGGGATCAAGAGAGACATTGGTCCAAACAAACTTAAAACGGCTCCCATTAAGTCTGCATCTGGGGACCCGATTGTGGACAAAACTCAGCAGATGAAAAGATGAGTAGAGCACTTCTCCTCTCTCTACTCTAGGGACAGTACGGTTTTACCACATGTATTTGAAAATGTCGAGCGGTTGCCGACTATTGAATATCTAGATACTCCCCCTACTCTTGATGAGCTCAATAGAGCAATCGACCACTTAGCGAATGGGAAGGCCCCTGGTGACGACGGAATTCCACCTGAGCTCACCAAATGCTGTAGAGCAGCATTATTACAACCGCTTCACCATTTGATTCTTCAGTGCTGGCAGGAGGAGTGTGTCCCACAAGATATGCGAGACACAAAGATCATCACGCTATTCAAGAATAAAGGAGATAGAGGCGACTGCAACAATTACAGAGGAATCTCCCTTCTGAATGTTGTAAGCAAATTGTTTGCTGAAGTCTTACAGATCCGGCTGCAAGTTTTAGCTGATAGAATTTACTCCGAATCTCAATGTGGCTTTCGCAAGGGAAGATCGACCGTTGACATGATCTTCTCCCTAAGACAACTTCAAGAAAAGTGTCGGAAACAGCGTATGCCATTATACGCTTTTTTTATTGATTTAACGAAGGCATTCGACTACGTCAGCAGGGAGGGTCTTTTCAAAATGCTTGATTTGATAGGCTGCCCACCAAGACTGCGTAAGCTCGTTATTTCGTTCCACTCAGACATGAAGGGCTCAGTCCATTTTAACGGTTGCAGCTCAGAAGCCTTTGAAATGCACCGAGGCGTCAAACAAGGGCGTGTTCTTGCTCCCACGCTGTTCGGCATTTTCTTTGCTCTGCTTCTGAAACACGCTTTCAGGACGAGGACAGAAGGTATTTACCTACGCACGCGAAGTGATGGCAAGCTTTTCAACCTGAACCGGTTGAGAGCACAAACCAAGGCACTAAATGTGCTAATCCGTGACCTGCTGTTTGCCGACGATGCAGCCTTTATTGCTCACTCCCAAGAGCACCTTCAGTCTCTAATGGACTGCTTTTCGTCGGCATGCAAAGATTTTGGGCTAACAATCAGCATGAGCAAGAACAAAGTCCTTGGCCAATGGACTGTATCGCCTCCCATCATAACTGTTGGAAACTGTCAGCTTGAATCAGTACATCAGTTCACATACCTTGGTTAAACCATTGCGGATGACCTCTCGCTAGACACGGAGATTGATAAGCGGATTGGCAGAGCAGCTGTCATTCTGTCCCGTTTGAACTCTCGTGTTGGGGTAACCGCAAGCTGACTGTAAAGACAAAGATGATGGTATACAGCGCGTGCGTACTAAATGCTTTACTGCATGGCAGCGAAACCTGGACCACCCACGCAAGACACGAACGGAAGCTGAATGCTTTCCATCTACGAAGCATCCGTCGTACCTTGAACATATCGTGGATGGACAGAGTGACTAATGCTGAAATGCTTTCAAAAGCTGGTCTAGAGAGCATGTTCACTTTATTGCGACAGCGCCGCCTGCGGTGGCTTGGTCATGTCTACAGAATGGAAAATGGTCGTATTCCAAAAGATCTACTCTATGGTGAGTTGCAACTAGGAAGTCGACCATTCGGCAGACCGCACTTGCTGACAGTATCTTAGCCCACGTGCAGTCTCTGACTGTGCGGCACTTTGCCTGGATTAGTCTTGTGCTTTCATACCCGGCGAGTTGGGAAGAACTTGCGCTTGACCGCTCACATTGGAGGCACTGTGTAAAGCGTCGTCTGCATGCTGGGGAGGAGCAGATACAGCTCTTGGCGGCTGAACGCAGATCACGCCGCCGACGTGCAACTGACGCAATACAACCAAGTTCTGACTTTCGTTGCCAGCGCTGCGGGAGAGATTGTTCCTCCCGAATCGGACTGTTTAGTCATTCTAAAAGCTACAAAACTTGAACATTCACGCGTTTGTGATGTACATCCATGCTCGACATCGACCGAAGGCCAACATCATTTAAAAGGTAAACGGAAGATCAGCAGTACTAAGTTGAATTAGTTTCGTTACGGTAAACACTACGAACTAGATTCGAATATATTGAAATGAATTCAAGTCTGACTGATAATCGGTGGACTAAACATTACTTTATTAAAACCAACTACTTATGAGTAGTTGATAACCAGATGTTTGTGAACCCTTCAACACAAACCGGAATCGCTTTATACGTATGTATTTGAACACCACAGTTGATTGTACGAACCCTATTCAACAGTGGCGCCAAGCTAATTTTTTAATCATTTTTACACTGTTTCAATGTTGAATGTGTCTGTGTGATGGAAATGCCTGCAAATGAGCCTTAACTCGATGTGATGTAGTTCAATCGTGCTGGTGAGCAATACGCTACAAATCGATATACTTCCGAAATATCCACAATGTGCATGATTTCCTATCAAACGATTCTTGTTTACAGTTAATACAGATCAAGCTGGGCGGAATCGTTAATTTGAATTCACTTTGAAATCACTTGATCAGTTTTAGGAAAAAATGGTTACGGATTATAAAAAGAAGTATTCGATCGTTAATCTTTACATTGATCTAAATATAAACTCGGTTCAGAGAATCCGTGCTAGGGTTCACAGAAAAGGATAACAGCGTCTGGGTGGTAGTGGCGCCACAAGAGAACAAAAAGAAATCAGCAGATGAAATAATTTAATCGTGAAGATTTCTGCGGACGAACGTACAAAACCGGTATAGGATTTGTTCTACGAAACGCAATGAAACCATTTTATTGCTTTCCCAGGCTGTAATCAGGTATTTCATCGAACGTACTGTCCAAGTTACGATTTCGGCTCATGCAATACATTGAAAACGCATCTGAGAATGGGATCAATGGAAAACTTGGCACGAAATTGGAAAAACCCATTTTGACGAATAGGGTTTCTTTACGAAATTGAAATATAAAGGGTGTAAGGAAATAACACAGGCGGTGTCACAACTGGGAACATGTTGGCTGAACAGCATTGAAGGAATGTCTTAAGAAGATACCCAAAGTGTAAAACTATATCAAAGCATGAAGGTTACATGTAATATATACAAAAGTGATATTCAGAAAAATCTTTAGTTGCTGTTAGACAACAGCATACAAAAGAAAGCAACAGACATGGCAAGTATGTGAAGCATGCTGGGAAAAAACCCGTTGAGAAAAGTTAAACCTCCTAAGCGGATGTAAGCCCTACGAAGAACCATGGTTATAACCGAGAAACTAAACCCGCGCTTGAGCATTAACGAATTCAATATGGAAAATAAGTGTGAAGTATCTTACGCGGATTGGCAGAGCAGCTGCCATTGGGGTAACGCAATTTGACTGTAAAGACAAAGATGATGGTATACAGCGCGCGCGCGTACTAAATGCTTTATTGCACGGCAGCGAAACCTGGACCGCCCAAGCAAGACACGAACGGAAGCTGAATGCTTTCCATCTACGAAGCATCCGTCGTATCTTGAACATATCGTTGATGGAAAGAGTGACTAATGCTGAAGTGATTTCAAAAGCTGGTCTACAGAGCATGTTCACCCGATTACGACAGCGCCGCATACGGTGGCTTGGTCATGTCCATGGAATGGAAAATGGTCGTATTCCGAAAGATCTACTCTATGGTGAGTTGCAATTAGGAAGTCGACCATTGGGCAGGCCGCACTTGCGGTACAAAGACGTTTGCAAAAGAGATATGAAAGCACTTGGCATTGACCGGCGAGTTGGAAAGAACTTGCTCTTGACTGCTCACATTGGAGGCATTGTGTAAAGTGTAGTCTGCTAGCTGGGGAGGAGCAGAAACAGCTCTCGGCTGCTGAACGCAGAGCACGCCGCCGGCGTGCAACTGACGCCCTACAACCGATTTCTGACTATCGTTGCAAGCACTGCGGGAGACATTGTTCCTCCCGAATCGGACTGTTTAGTCATTCAAAAAGCTATAGAACATGAAAATGCATGCGATTGTGATGTACATCCATGGTCGGCATCGACCGATGGAGGCCAACACACACACCTTACGCGGAATGAACTGATTCGGCCCCAAGCGAAACTGAATGTGCAGATGTGCAAAGATGCAGTAACATCGCACTAGATTGACTCGCACACACTGACCAACTGCATTTGTTAACACGTTCGTCTCACAGCCACCATCCCTTTCTTTTATTTGTCTGTCTCCGCAGCACCTATTCGTATATATAAAATTACAAGCCTCTATCTAGGCTAAATAGCACACATTCAACAGCAGCATGTGTGCTCAGATACTGCCAGGTTGTCCAGGACGAGATAGACAAGATAAATAAAATTAGAAACGACAGTGAGACCGCTCTGTGTTACAGCATGCAGCTGAAAATCAATTCAACTCGGTGTTAGCTGCGATGTATGTATGCATGAAAGCACAAGTCCGATCCAGGCTAAGTGCCACACACAGTCACAGACTGCCCGTGGTCTAAGATACTGCCAGGCAGCCCAGGACTAGACAGATATGAGAAAGAAAATACAAGTGCGGAATGGGAAGTAGCTACGAAGAAGACAAGGACCATCCAATGGCACATTCAAAATACCTGATAGTCATCAACACCAGACATAATCTCAAACAGCGTGTGTAGTCTGTGACGATGCAGTATTTTGCTTGACTCTGCTGTTTATTTCAGTTATCGTTTTCTTAGTAGATATGGGTTATTACCCGCTAAATTATCTCACGTGCAGTCTATGATTGTGCGGGACTTCGCCTGGACGAGGTTTGCGAGTTCATACCTACACCATCACGTGAGTGAACACCTTCGCTTTAGACGACACAAATGTCTTTACGACCACAACGGGATATGCGAAAGCCCGTTTTGCTGTATGCAACAGATCGAAAAAATATGCACCGCGTCAATCGGTAGACGTTCCTCGGACGGAATCGATGCATTGGGGTAAGCACATGCCTGGATGTGACGTCTTGCTGCCAACACCTTATTGGCGCCTCCAAATAACCGTGCCGTCAAATAAAGTCATGAAGAAATCTCGTTACGTCACAATAATCCTTGGCTATAGTTGATTGCTGCAGTTGGAGGGATTTAATGTGTTGCAGCAGCAGCCCAGTCTGCGCGTTTTTATTAATGGGGCGAAGAGTTTGTTCGGTCTCTTTTTTCTCATCATTATAAAAATTATTCGGCCACGAGGTATGAAAATTGATTCGCGATGTTAACGCGATGCTGCTTTCGATTATCAATATTTCATTGAGTTCATACCAAACCATATTACATTATCGACCGCGAAGCTAAGCTGCGCCTTGGACTATACTGGCAGCACCGAGCAAGATGCGTCATCATCAGGGTCAGCATTACAAAGGTAGCAAGTACCGAATGTGCAACTGCCACACAACCATGACAAAATGAAACCTAAAAAGATGGGGAATGGCGGGAGTTAAACATCTTTAGAAGAGTAGGCACAAACTAACTGAGATGAGTTGCCTAGACCGTGAAAAGAAACAAACAAACAATCAATAAAGTTTCGCAAACGAGTAGAGCGAGATCTTTACGACGGCCTTCGGGCGGCTCGGTTGAACCACAGGCGTTGAGCAGCACGCATACTTCACTAAAGCGGATACTGCTACCGACGGTTGTGCTGAGAACGCGTAGCTGCTCAACGTTTACTAACCTTTGTTACCTATCCTAGCCAATCAAAGCTAAAGTGATCTATAGACGTGTATTGGGTTCAAAAATGCCGATTCCATTATACTGAGCGTTATTGATATATAATGATAGCGCGCTTAAATAGAAAATTCTGGTGGGCAGTTAAGAAATATAATAAATGAATAAGGCTAGCCACCGCTCTTACGTTCGGTCGGGAACATTTATGCGCCTGGCTGCGCACACTACGTACTCATAAATGGCGGGAAGCATCATAGAACATTAAAAAATGCGATTAAGGTGGTTGTTTATTAGATACATATTAAATAAGGTTACCTAATTTGTCAGCAAATTTGTTCATAGGTATCTTATTTCTGATTAAGTCTGCTAAAACAACTTACTTGGCGACGTGTGATTCTAGTGCCGTTTAATGCTGATAAAAGCGATCTTGATGCCATGGATAAAGTTTCTTGCTTTCGAATTGAATCACATGATATTAGAGCATCCCATCTGCAGTAGCTAGAAAAATGAGTCAGTCGACCAGATACTTTGCCACCAATACAACACAGATTATCACACCAACATGGAATTTACAAAGACCAACAAGTATTCAAGAATAAGTAGAAAAATCCAGATGCTGCGAGCAAGTTTAGTCCATTGAAACAAAATTCCTATCAAACTGGATAATCACAGGTGTCGAGATGAAAACGTATTAAGTGGAATCACACTATCGTGCATTATTCATTAGAACTCAGGGAATTGATGCCAATGTATTGGTGGTAAGCGTGTAGACCATTTGCATGAAACAACTGTAACTGTACCAGTGTGATATAGTGCACCGTGTATGCTACATTAAAAGTATTTCATACATTTACCAGGGAAAGCCAGGCCGAATGCAACGCGAAACAACAAAAAGGATACAACTGCCAAAGGCAAACGAAGTCGCGACACATAAGATGATCATACTCAAACGATTTCCAGCTTTCATAGCGTGAGCGTGGCGGAGATTAGCCCGTTCGGTTTGCTTCATCAGAGACATTAGTGTGTCCTTTTTCGAGTCGGACATATTCTAAACGAAAAAGGATAAACTTGAAAAAATGAAGCCCAAACTGTAAAGAATATCATTAAAAGATAATGCTCAAGCATACATCAAATCGAAAGTCTGAGTTGAGTGGGAAGTTGAGAAAGTGATAATGACAGCGAGTTGAAGGTTTCAACTCAATGTGAACGGAAGCGCAATCGTACAGAACTCTTGTGTGGTACACACAACACCGTGATAAACGGACTACCACCGGTAGTGAGTTGCACGTGAGAACGCGGTGCAGTTATAAACACTAGGATGTATGAAATCACAAGCCTGATCCAGGCACATAGACTGCACGTGTCCAGGCCCAGATAGACATAGGAAATTAACCATTAAATGAGGATAGTAGAATCTGGCGAGACATCTTGTTCACTGGAGTCGACTTAACTTGAGGTTTGCGGTAGTCGTCGAATCAGATCGGAAGATCACTCGTGCTCTAGAAAGCAGCAACATTAAATTTTTAAGTGTTCTTGGTATTGGTGCGCTGTGATGTACGCCAGGTTAGTTTGATATGGAGAACTAGCTTATGTCCAGTACCCCCAACCCACAAAAAAGAACCAAATGAAAAGCCAGGATGGTATATTTGGACAACGGTCGCCGCAGTTGTCAAAACGAAGCTGAGTTTAATTGTGAACTTGGTCGGTGCTTGTTAATGGCACAACAGCACGTATTCTTCCAACATGTAGTTCACAAGCCGAAGGTGACATGACAACTTTTCATCAGGCCTGGGGAACCTGATATTGTCTTACCCCAAGCCCTACGGGTGGTGTGGAGCTCCTTCCAGGTGGGCGTGTCATGAACTTGGATTACGCTGAGGACATTGCCTTGCTGGGCGAGGACCCAACATTTATCCAACAGGCCTTGGATATGACGGCAATGGAGGCATCTAAGTATAGGCTATTTTTTTCGCCAAGCAAGTGTAAGGTGCTCCTTCAGGACTGGTCAGGTGAACTGCTAAATTTTGGTATAAATGATCTGGTTCTCGATCATGTTGAGTTCAATTACCTAGGAAGTCTGGTGGTTGCTGGGAGTCGGATAGAGAAGGAAATCACGTCCAGAATTGTTAAGGCCAGACTGGCATTCAGAAAACTTACAAGTCTCTCGAAGAGACGCCATCTGAGCTTGAGTTTGAAAAGAAGGATATATTCCACCACCGTAAGGACAGTATTGCTCTACGGGAGTGAATGTTGGACATTTAGCGCAGATGTTAAGAGGCTGGAGGTATTCGACCAACGTTGTTTGCGAAGGGTTGCACACGTTCGGTGGCAACACCACGTTTGCGACGGCACTAGCCTCCAGACAGCCTTTAACCGACGTTGTCTCCGCTGGTTGGGGCACGTCTTGCGCATGAAACCTGAACGGTGACCACGACGAGCGCTCTATGCGTCAGCTGGTGCAGACTGGAAGGAGTGGTTGGTGGTCAGCCGCTAAATTGGAAGAGTGGCTTAAAAAAGGCTCACTTCTGGTTCAGCCAAGGTTGGACGGGCGAGCATGTCTGGATGGGATGCAAGAGAAGGAGTGTTTGGCTCAACATATTGGCAATGAACCGACATCAATGGAAAGAGTGCATCATCTCTATTCCCCCCTGACATTATTTTTTGATCGGTCATAAACTATAATTCATCATCATCATCATAGACAGCATTACACCGGTAGCGCGTACCGAATGCTTAACTGCCACACAACCATGAAAAAGTAAAATCCTGAAAGGTGGGGAAGGGTGGGACTTAAATAGCTACGGATTCTATAGAAGAGTAAGCATAAACTGGGATGAGCTGCCTACATCTCGAATGGTACAGACATGCAATCAAGTTTCGTGAACGAGTAGAGAGACATCAGCACAACTTCCTTGCAGGTTTCACTGCTATGCATCCTAACAAGCTTTCCTCGTCACTCCACTCGACAACATACAAGATTAAGCAAACACTCCAAGAAGATGCTTAGAGCAAGACCGCCTATGAACAGAGTTTCGTGACATATTCTGAAGTGTAACTAACCACTGCGTCAATCGGAGTGAGGCGTCACAAAAGGAACTCGTTTCGGAAATCGGTGGCCCGGCATCTGTTCGGACCAGCGTAACCTAAGCAAGTTCCAAAATTCTGATGAGACACTGGTTGTCAAATACTTGGGGACGCCGAATGTGTTCTTTACGTGAGGTTCAATTTTCGTACCCATAAAGTAATACAGCACTAACTGCCGCTTTGTAGATTCTACCTTTGAGTAACAGAGGTAGTCCTTTCTGACGCCAGATGTGACCTAAGTTGCGGAATGCGCCATAGAAATGCGTGGCAAGATCTCGTCATCTAAAGACGCAGAATTATTGATACAACTACCGAGATATATAAAACGATCTAGAGTTTCAAGCACCTGATTGTCAAATAATAAAATGCTGCTAATAAGTCGATGTCCGCAGCAGAACACTGCACTTAGAAGGTGCAAAATGCATTGCAAATTCGGGCAGAACACTGGCTAGCTTGTTTAGTATAGCTTATGCGTCTGTGTACGAGCCGAAGAGCAAAGTTTTATCATCAACATAGTACATATCGAGAAGTTTGCCACCTGGCAATATGTCAACTTCAAAAGCTTGGGTTTCCTCGCTGCACAATTCCATGATAGCATCATCATCGTGGACAGTATTACACCGAGAACAAGTACCAAGTACCATACAACCGTGCCATAGTAAAATATTCTAAAAGATATGGGGAAGGGACCACCCACGCAAGACACGAACGGAAGCTGAATGCTTTTCATCTACGAAGCATCTGTCGTATCTTGAACATATCGTGGATGGACAAAGTGATTAATGCTGAAATACTTTCAAAAGCTGGTCTACATAGCATGTTCAGACTAACGCGAAAGCGCCGCCTGAGGTGGCTTGGTCACGTCTACAGAATGGAAAATGGTCGCATTCCGAAACATCTACTCTATGGTGAGTTGAAATCAGGAAGCCGACTATTGGGCGGTACAAAAACGTTTGCAAAAGAGATATGAAAGCTCGTGGCATTGACCCCACGAGCTGGGAAGAACTTGCTCTTGACCGCTCACATTGGAGGCATTGTGTAAAGCGTAGTCTGCAAGTTGGGGAGGAGTAGATACAGTCGCATATCACGCCGCCAGCGTGCAACTGACGCCCAATGACCGAGTTCTGCCTATCGTTGCAAGCGCTGTGGGAGAGATAGTTCCCCCCGAATCGAACTGTTTAGTAATCCGAAAAGCTGTAAAACATGAAAATTCATGCGACTGTGATGTACATTCATAGTCGACATCGAGCGAAGGAAGTCAACAACAACGTGGGGAAGGGTGGGGCCTAAAAGCCACTGGACCTATAAAGGATTAGATACAGACACGGTGAAATGAGGTGCCTACATCTCGAACCAAACATGCATTCAAGCAAGTGTTGTGAACGAGTAGAGCGACATAAGCATGACAGATTTCTTGCGGCTTTCACTGTCACGCCACTTCACTTGACATCATACAATATTAATGAAGCACTCCGAGAAAAAGTCTACAGCAACACCGCCACTGAACACGATTTTAAGTCATTTAACCAAGGGCAAGAAACCACTGCGAATTCTGATCTCTTGGACCCCAAGCTGGGAGACGGGTTGCACCAACCACAGCTAGTTTAACAGTCAAAGCATTCTGCTGCGTGAGTCAAGTCAGAGTATGGCCACCCTTACAACGACGCCATTCCGAGTTAGGAGTGGCAAACAAAACAGCGTTAGGAAAACGATGATTTCCCATTCGCAATACGTGGTCTAACCAGCGAAGTCTATGCACGGTAACTTGATGTTCGACGTCGCTACCAAAGATTCTATTAATGATAGTTGAGTTACATATCCTTTACAAAAGTTGGACAGAAAAGGATAAATCGGCATTCTTGTCGGACACTACTCTTCGGGGAGAATTTCGACGAAATGTTGTTGTAAACTTGTTGTAAGACAGAATGAATGAATGAACAGTCACACCCTTAGAAGACAACGACTGATTGTAAGGCTTTAATCAACAAGAGAATTCTAGCACACAAAGCTCTAGACGAAAAGAGCGCATTAGATAAGTCATTTAATAGTTATAATAAGAGTGTGTGTGTGTGTGAAAGCACAGGCCTGATCCAGGCAAAGTGCCGCACAGTCAGAGACTGCACATGGTCTGAGATACTGTCAGGTTGCCCAGGGCTAGATAGATATGAGAAAATAGAATAAGAGCATAAGAACACAACATGCTATTCTCTCCAGCCGTCAATACTCTCTGTTGCTGGAAAATCAATTGATCCACTTTTAAACTTAGTTCCGCCTCCGAATGTTCAGAAGAACAAGGTTGTAAAACCGGTTTGGTTCATGTAATGTTCAGGCCAAGCCAGGGATGAGATACCGACCCGTGTACAAGCTGCGCGCACGGCGTTTTCGCGATTGCGTTGGGTTCTATTTAACCGTAGAGAAATCAGCCGACATACAAAGCTGTGCGTTTACAGAGCGGCGATTCGCCCAGTTATGGATGCGAGGCGTGGCCTGTGCGGGTGGAGGATATGCGGAAACTAGAGGTTTTCGACCATTGGTGCTTCCGACGCATCCTCAATGTTCGATGGGATGAGCGAGTATCGAATGACGAGGTTCGACACCGTTATTTTGATATCCCTCGCCTGAGTTCGATATTGCGACAACACCGACTGAAATGGTTTGGTCACATCCTGAGAGGCTCGGACGCTAAGCTAACCACTGTGACACTATCGCCGACACCCAGCGCAGAATGGCGTTGTCGTCGCGGAGGCCAATTGAAGACTTGGCTCGCCACCGTGAGATCGGATGTGGAGCTGCTTGGTCTACGATCGGCTTACAGATGGCGCACGTGGGACAGGACCTGGCTTAGAATCTGCGCGGATCTCGCTTCTAAGTGCCAAGCAATAAGAAGTAGGAAAAACAGATAAGCAAGCACGTGGAAAAGGGAAAGCAGGCAAGCGGAATATGGGTAGGCATTCTTAAAACATGTCCCAACCATCGCAAGCGAGCAAGCATCAGCATTTCTCTCAGTCCGTGGCCACCTGGTCCTAACACCCACTTGAAGACAGCTATATTTGTAACGCGATGCTGCACCGAATGCGAGCAATCCTACATCGCGTCGACGCCACAAGTGGCGAAGGTTAGCAAACATTGCCCCTGCTTTGCAAACAAATTGTGAGATCTCGTCCTCGACACAACCGCCAGCATAGATACAACTGCCAAGGTTAACAAAGCTGTCGACCAATTCAAAATTTACATCGCACACAGTTAGGTTTGGAAGAGAGCCGCTCCAGTCCTGGGTAAGCTTTTACACTTGTTAGGCGCAAAGCACATGCCATACCTTGAAGCTTCAAGTGCCAGGCGGTCCAGGGCTTGTTGCATTATATGAGGGTCATCTCCCAGAAGTGCGATGTCATCCGCATACTCTAGATCGGCAGCTCTATCACCCTGCAGAAGTTCAACACCTGCGCTCACCAGACCAGCTAAAGCTTTCCATAGGACATGGTCGATCGCGAAGTTAAAAAGGAACTACGAGATCGAGCAGCCCTGCTGCACACCGCTGGAGATATTGGACGACGACAATTGTCCGTACGCTCGAATCCTGCCCGAAGTTTGGCAATATAATGCTTTCAAAATCCAAACACTTCTTGGGCATTCCATGTCTCAACAGACAGTTCCAAAGACCTTCACGATCGATTGAATCGAATGCCGCTCGGATGTCAAAGAATACCACGATAGTTCGCCTACGAAATGCGTGCCGTTGCTCCAGTAACTGACGGAGTGTGAAGATTTGATCTATGCACCCTCGACCGACACGAAACCCAATTTGCTTTTCCCGTTTGGTCCTCAAACGGTGAACCAGGATGGAGGCCGGCATTTTAGGAGCTAGTGAAATTAAACTGATACCACGATGATTTTCACAGGAATCGCGCAATCCCTTTTTGACAATCGGAACAATTACTGATTCTCTCCCATCGCGCTGAGACTGGACCTTAACGTGGTGCGATGGTTTGTGTACCTCTATGACCCATTGAGCTATGCTGGGTGGTGCTCTCCTGTTACGTTCTTGATATGGAGCTAATAATGCACCAGATATGCTTCCCACAATATTGCCCAATCGATTATTGAGAGAGAAGACCAAGGCTTCAGAGAAGTTCGTATGGGAGCTCACTTCCAATAATAACAAACATGGTTTACTCATCCATATATATAGGCTGAGAATGTAAAAGGAAATGACCTTGGAAAATAGCACATTAAAACCGTGTCAAGGACTCGATGGACCAATCAGAATAAAGGGCGAATATGATCAAATTATAATCATGTTTTTCGCGCCAAATAATTCAAATCTATGTTGACATAGTGTCAATATAGAGTCGTAATATCTTCAAAGATATTGAGTTTTTAGGGAAAATAAACGTCTTTTCCCATTACCTCCCTTTTTAAAAGTGACTCAGTACCGACAGAGCTTGGGGTTCACTTGAAGTGGTACGACAGTCTTGCGTCTTCGGTTAGTCCATCGTCGGGGTTCTAGTGCGCGATCGGGAGCGATAATGTCAGGTGGTATTTCAACCGGGGAGATGGTAGCTGGAAGGTATCAAATAGAAGATCCAACGGAAGATTCACTGGTTCCGCAGGTTCTAACTCCGACTGTCCTTCTCTTGGTCTCAATTGATTGAGATGGCGTATCCAAATGTCGTTTCCAACTTGGATGTCGAACATGACGCTACCTCTCCGGAATACAACCTTGCCCTCGATCCATGGGTTTCTTCGTTGTCGATAATCACGAGCATAGACGCTGGATCCCACTTTGAAGCTCCTCTGACTGAGATGCTGATGAACATGAGGTTGCGGTGGCTTCGGGACCATTGCGTTATTGACTGTACGAAGTTTTCTACCCATTAGTGCCTCTGCTGGCGTTTGACTATTCATCAGGGATTCGTGTGGGGTCGTCCGGTAGACTAACAGGAATCGTTGCAAGTTGTCGACGGTAGTCCCCTCCCCTCGGAACTTGAGCATTGCTCTTTTGAATGTGTCGACAAACCTCTCCGCTTGTCCGTTCGATTGGGGATGGTAGATCGGAGTCCGGATATGCTCAATTGCATTCTTCTTGCAGAATTCGGCAAAATGAGCTGATGTGAATTGGGATCCATTATCTGAGACAATGGTGTCGGGAACTCCGTGTTGGCTGAATATCGAAGTGAGTGCTCCGATTGTGGTCGAACTTGTGGCAGGAGAGAGCGGGACGATTTCTGGCCATTTCGAATAAGCGTCTACCAAGACTAAGTAGGTGGTTCCGTTGAGTGGGCCGGCGAAGTCAATGTGGATACGCGACCATGATTTGTCAGGTCGAGGCATCGGAACTGGTGTTGCGTGAGCAGGAAGTTTTGCCGCTTGCTGACAATTGGTACAGCGCCTGACAAACTCGGTGATGTCAGCGTCCATCCCTGGCCAGTAGGCGAAACTTCGGGCGATTGCTTTCATCCGATTGAGCCCCGGATGTCCAGCATGAAATTGACGTATGACCCGTTGACGCAAAGCAGCGGGAATAACGACTCGAGCACCAAACATGAGACAGTCATCCACGATTGATAAGGATTCCCGTCTTTGGAACAGTTGATTGTCATTCAATTGTGGTGCTAGCCTAGGCCATCCAGATTGAACATACCTGATAGCTTCTGAGAGAACCTCGTCGTCGTTCAGGGTCCTCTTGATATCTGCGACCGTCACGGGAAGGTTTCGGACTGCTGTGGTTAACTGATCACGTACATACTGCTCAGTAGATATAGCTGCAATCCTGTCAGAAGGTGCACTGCTGCACTGGATTTGGTTGCACACAGTATTGATTGGCTGATCTGATGAAAACCTCTGCTGGTTTTGCTGCGGCTTTGAAAAGGGCCTCGAAAACTTTGGTTTCGACGAAAATTGTTGTTTCGTTCTGGATCTGCAGAATCCTTCTTTGTGGCCTGTGACGTTGCACTGACTGCAACGGTGTTGTTTGAAGGGACAATATCGGGCGTAGTGCCAGGCTCCGCAATGCCAACATGAAGACGGTGGCTTCTTTGCGCTGGAAACTTGTGGCGAATGCCAATTGCCTTGCTGAACGGCAAGGACGGTGTCGGTGTCATGATTCCCATGTTGAATCATTGCCGAATCTTCTTGGAGACGGACCAGTCGTAGATATTCATCACCAATGGCTTGGAGAGTGAATGAGGGTTCTTGTTCAAGTTTGTTGAGCAGTCGCGTTCGAATATCAGCGAAACGCGGAGACACCAGGCTGCATATGAATATCAAGGACTTGAACTGGTCGTCTGTGAGGGACCGCAACTTGAAGCGTTCACATTCGCGATTGACAATGCCCATGTGTGTCAGGAAGTCGTCAGTGTCGTTCATTTTCAGCTTGAGGCACCTGTACCGAGTGTTGAAGAGAGATACCTGCTCACCGAAAAGTTCAATCAGTGACTTGATCGTCTCATCAAAAGTTCTATCCCGAAGATTCTTGGGAAGGATCAGGTTGCAGTACTTATCCAGCTCTGCTGGGCCAAGTTTACGTAGCAGCAGCCGGACTTTCCATGCATCATCTTGGGCTGAAAAATCAACACGAAAAAGATCTTCATAACGCCTGAACCAAGTTTCAAATGTGACGTTAGCTTCCGGATCATAGGAGAATTCTGCGATGCTGTTCGCAATTCCGTCAACGGAGGGTGGAATAGCACGAGGTTCTGTGATTGGTACTTGCTTCTGCAGAAGAAGTTCCATTAGCATCATTTGTCGCTCCAAAAGAATTTCTATCTTGGATTGTTCCATGATTTGTAACTTGAATAAACCCGTCGCCAAACTGTTACGTTCTTGATATGGAGCTAATAATGCACCAGATATGCTTCCCACAATATTGCCCAATCGATTATTGAGAGAGAAGACCAAGGCTTCAGAGAAGTTCGTATGGGAGCTCACTTCCAATAATAACAAACATGGTTTACTCATCCATATATATAGGCTGAGAATGTAAAAGGAAATGACCTTGGAAAATAGCACATTAAAACCGTGTCAAGGACTCGATGGACCAATCAGAATAAAGGGCGAATATGATCAAATTATAATCATGTTTCTCGCGCCAAATAATTCAAATCTATGTTAACATAGAGTCAATATAGAGTTGTAATATTTTCAAAGATAATGAGTTTTTAGGGAAAATAAACGTCTTTTCCCATTACTTACTGCCCCAAATCTTTCAACTCGCTATTTTTTGCGCAGCTCTGGTGATTCTATAGCTGTCATTTCAGGACATGCGGATGTTGGTATAGTGCTGAATTCACGTGCTAATCCTGTCTAATCGATTGGATTACCTGCAATAGCAGAATGTGCGCAGTTAGACTAGCCATTAGTATTAGACCAAACTCCAAATCTTCTAATCAGAGATGCTTGTTTATTGTAGCAACTTACGCTCCGACTAACACCAATTTCGACGACGAGAAGAACGCCTTCTACGACGATCTTTATGCTCTTTTGCGACGTGCAAAAAGCTCCGATATTGTTGTCTTAGCAGGAGATATGAATGCCAGACTAGGTCGCTGAGATACATCTGTATCACAATTAGGTGGCATGTTTGGTCTTGAAAGCAAACGCACAGATAATGGTGAACGGTTTATACAATTCTGTGCACAATCTCGATTATTCATTAGCAGCACCTCCTTTCGCCATAAAAGATGTCAATGTGCCACATGGCGCTCGCCGGATGGAAGCCAACCTTCGGCCCAAATCGACCATATCGCCATAAGTGCTCGCTGGAGAGGTTGCATTGAGGACTGCCGCTCTTTTTGGAATACCTGCGTAGATTCAGATCATGCTCTTGTGCGATTTAGGTTCTCGTTAAAGTTCTCCGGTACGAAGCCCTCGAATGGGAAACGCATTGCTGTCGAAAAATTCTTTCAGCCTGCAGTTCAAGACATTTATAGGACCACCTTGAGTAACTCACTCCCAGTTGCCCAGTATGCAACTACCGATGAAAGGTGGAACAAAATAGCAGGGATTATGTGAGCCGCCGCAATAACAGCCTGTGAGACTGCACAACCAACCCAAAAGTCCCACTGGATTTCACAGCGCTCTATAGAAATTCTTCACCAGCGACGCGAAATACCTCATGGTCCTGGACACAACACAGAGCGTAGACGCGTGAGGAATGAACTTAAACGGAGCTTAAGACTAGACAGAGAAAGATGGTGGCTAAATAAGGTCGAAGAAATGGAAATAGCAAATAATGCGGGTAACGTGCGAAAACTCTTCCAACTTATTCGATCGACTGGGCCTACGAAACAAGGAGTGAGTGAGACTATAGCGGAATTAGACGGTACTCTTATCACTAATAAGAATCGCCGCCTGTCACGCTGGGCCGAACATTTTGAAGAACAATTCAGCTGGTCGCCTGCAACAGAATCATTCCCTCACTTGAGGCAGTGTGATCCTTGGCCTGTTAGCGTAGATCCCCCTAATGATTTAGAAATTAAAGCATGTATCGAATCCATGAAACGATTCAAAGCTGCTGGCCCCGATGACATACCGCCTGTTTTGTTCAAAGAAGGTGGCCAAGTACTAATCAGCACATTAGGAGATCTCCTCCGTGAAGTGTGGATGTCAGAATCCGTCCCTCCGAGTTGGGGCGAATCAGTTATCATACCTATATTTAAAAAAGGTGTGCGAAGCTTATGCTCTAATCACCGTGGGATAAGTCTCAATCCCATCATTACGAGATTATTAGCGTCCATATGTCTTCGAAGATTAACATCGCATAGGGAATCACAGATCCGTGAGCAGCAAGCTGGCTTCCGGCCTGGCAGAGGCTGCGTCGACCACATTTTTACTCTTCGACGGATATTAGAACTGCGGCACACTTTTCGACAGCCGACAATAGCCATCTTTTTAGACTTCAAAGGAGCATTTGATTCAGTCGATCGAAATGTCCTGTTTAAGACCTTGTTGTGCAAAGGCGTTCCGCATAAGTATGTCCACATACTACGTGCACTTTATGCTCATACATCCGGATGCGTTAGGGTTTACAATGAACTCTCACCAAAATTCCACACCACAAGTGGCGTCCGACAAGGATGCCCGATTTCTCCGTTTTTGTTCAATTTTGTAATTGATGTAATTATGGAATTATGCAACGAAGGGGCCCCAGCTTTCGGAATTCACATAATGCCAGGCGTCAAGCTTCTCGACTTGGATTATGCTGATGACATAGTTCTGCTCTTCGACTCATACACAGATGCACAGGCGATGCTGAACAAGCTATCTAGTATTGTGCCCGCATTTGGAATGCGTTTTGCGCCCTTTAAGTGCAGTGTTCTTCTGCAGGACATCGACTTATCGAACAACGCTTTATTACTTGACAATCAGGCGCTTGAAATTGTGGATCGTTTTACGTATCTCGGTAGTTGTATCAATAATTCTGCATCGTTAGATAACGAGGTCTCGGCACGCATTTCTAAAGCGACCGTAGCATTCCGCAACCCAGGTCACCTCTGGCGTCATAAAGGACTGTCTCTGCTACTCAAGGGTAGAGTCTATATAGCGACAGTTCGGGCTGTGTTACTGTATGGGTGCGAAACCTGGACCTTACGTAAAGAACACATTCAGCGTCTCCAAGTATTCGACAACCGGTGTCTCCGCAGCATTCTAGGAGTTAGCTGTTACAATCGTATGCGCACCGATGCTCTCCGAAATAAGTTGTTTGGTAGTAATGTCGATATGAAGAAGCAGATCAACCTGCATAGGTTACGCTGGTTGGGTCACGTTTTACGGATGCCGGACCACCGATTTCCTAAACGGATTCTTTTTGCGACGCCACATACTGATTGGCGTAAATCTCGGGGTGGCCAAGCCGTCACATGGCATAGGCAGATAAAAATTCTTACTAGTAACCTCTCCAAAGTAGGCGCAGCGCGTCTTCATATTATTATTATTATATTTGCACAATCTGATACAGATATAGTGCCGTTCAACATAAACAATGAGATGTACAAAGCGAGCTCGGAGAACCGAGCCCACCCAGCTGGCACCACGTGGAGGTATTTCGGCAAGCCAGCCGGCAAGCAGCGCGTCTTCCAGGCTGGTGTACCCGCGATCATATATCGCAATGGTTAGTTACGCTTCAGGATATGTCCCGAAACCGTGTTCAATGGCGGTCTTGCACTAAGCATCTTCTTGGAGTGTTTGCATAACCTTGTATGTTGTCAAGCGGAGTGACGAGAAAAGCTTGTTATGATACATGACCAGTGAAAGCCGCAAGGAAGCTGCCGTGCTGATGTTGCTCTACTCGTTCACGAAACTTGTTTGAATGCATGTTCCATTCGAGGTGTAGGCAACTCTTCCCAGTTTGTTTGTGCTTACTCTTCTATAGCAGCCGTAGCAATTTAAGTCCCACCCTTCCCCATCTTTTAGTATTTTACTTTTTCATGGTTGTATGGCAGTTAAGCATTCGGTACGTGCTACCGGTGTAATGCTGTCTTTGATGATGATTATGACTGATTCTCTCCAAGGGATCGGAAAGCGTTTCACAGCCCATATGTTGGCGAACAGAGCTTGAAGTTCGCAAACTACAGCGAATATATATTTACACAATCATTTAAAAATGAAAAAGTGCCACCCATCTTTGAACAAAAATCAGCACCTGATGCCCGATGGCGCTTAAGACTCCGGAGTACATTGCAAATCTATGATTGAGTAGAAGCCACGAGAGAAATCGACCATGGGGTACAGTTTTCCGTATTATCGAAATCAGTGGGTGAGTACAGACGGCCAGTAAAACTGTGCCTCAAAATGTTCCGCCCATCGCTCCATGTGCCTGTGCATACTAAACACTGGCGAACCATTTGCTTCACGTATCAGCTAACTGATATTTGGTTGCCAGTTTCTAGTAGTTCCGCTGAGTTTGAACAATTTTCTGAAATTGCCAACAGCTGCCGTAGATTCCATTTCCATAACCTTAGACTCCACCAACTTTCCCAGTCGCTTCCCAAACTGGCAACCAGTTTACGTTTAATAAGCCTTCCTGACGCATCATGTAGGCCATCGGCCGAAAGCAACCGACGTTCAATTCAATTCAATTCAATTCAATTTAATGGTCCAAAAAGCACATAGCTTTACAAAAACCACAGAATAATATGCGAATGACAAATAACATAGGTAGTAAAACGGGGTTTGTTTTCCTACTGATTAGTTCAGGAATCACGTGAAAATACATAGAGCAGAAATTGTTTTCAACCGGTTTGATAGGGTAAATATGTATAGTTTACTTGGATGCATTGGTTCAAAGCTTTATGATGCAGAATATATTGTTTCAATGTTTGGATTGGTCAACATGAAATTGTCCAAATTCGATTTGAATATATCCAAGTTGGGTGAATGTGCAACATTACAAGGTAGGCAGTTCCAGGTAAAGCATACACGTACAGAATAAAAGTACCTTCGACAGTTCAGTCTCGAGTCAGGAATATGTACTGTATAGTCGTGACTCCGGCTGGTTCTGCGTGGTAGTCGCGTGAATAGTTGATTTAGGGGATGGTTGGGGGTATGCAGTATATTGAACATAAGTATCAAATCACCTCTAAGACGGCGGTAGCGAAAGTCGAATAGATTGAGACTTGCAATACGATCTTCGTATTGTTTGTGCTTCAAACCGCGTACGAGCTTGGTAGTCCGATGATATATTCTCTGCAAGAGGCTCATGTCCTTCTGTAGCCAGGGTGACCAAGCCTGAACCGCATACTCCATGGTTGGCCTCAAGTACGTATTAATTATTTGATGAACGGTTTGCTTAGTGAAACTCCCGAACACGCGTTTTAGCAGTAGCAGTACTCGCGACGTCTTTTCATAGACAGCTGTGGCGTTATGCGACGGTTTCAATGTGCTGCTCACCCACACACCCAAGTCCTTCTCCTTGTCAGTGCTTTCAAGAATATGGGAACCAAGGGTGTAAGAGAACTCAAAATATCTTCCAACAGTCAATACCTTGCATTTGCTGAAATTGAAAGGTAGTTCATTTCTAACTGACCAGTTCTGTAAGGCATCAAGGTCCAGCTGAAGCTGTCTGCAATCTTCAGTTGTGCGTACTTGTGTCCACAGCTTGATGTCATCCGCAAATAACAAGATTTTGCTGCGAACAAGTTTCGGTAAGTCGTTTACATAGATCAGGAAAAGAATTGGTCCAAGCACTGATCCCTGCGGCACCCCACTCGTTACTGCAATGGGTCGTGATAAAGCACCGTCAACCCTTACTCGAATGACACGGTCGCGGAGATAATCCTCAAACCAGGCTAGTAATGAACCCTTGATGCCACATTGCTCCATTTTTTGTAGTAACAGACTGTGGTTGACACGATCGAATGCTTTGGACATATCAAGATAACACGCGTGTATGGTGAGACCTTTGTCTACAGCTTGTGTCCAGTCATCGAGGGAGAGCAGAAGGTTTGAAAGGCAAGAGTGTCTTTTTCTGAAGCCGTGTTGTTCGACTGCGAGCAAGCAATTGTCTTCCAGATGTTTTGTGACGCTGTTTGCAACGAGGCGCTCCATTACTTTAGATATCACCGGTAGTAGTGTTACTGGTCTATAGTTGGATACTTCGGAACGGTTTCCTCCTTTGTAGATTGGGGTAATGATGCCATTCTTCCAATCACATGGAACGAAACTTTGGGTTAAAGAGAGATTAAACAAGTAGGTCAGGGTCGTACACAAAGTAGAAGCACAGTTTTTGAGGATCAGCGGGGTAATTTCGTCAGCTCCGGGAGATTTTTTCGTGTTGAGATTTAGCAATGTTCGGAGGACACTGTCCGGGGTAATAGTTAGTTCTTGTAAAACATTTCCAGGTGAGGTGACGGGAGTTAAGGGGCAGGTAACGGTGTTTCGTGGGCTGAAGACAGTGGAGAAAAAATGGGCTAGAACTTCGGCAGATTCCGATGCTGTGGTTGTTGTTCCATCACGCGTCTTTAAAGCAGCAACCCCTGGTTTCACCCTAGACCGGTTATTTATGATCTGATAGAGAATTTTGGGGTTTGATTCCATTTTGTTGAGTAAATGTTTTTGATAATTCAGTTTGTCCTCAACAACAAGTTTGTTTACCTTATTTCTCAGCAACCGAAATGTCTCCCAACTCTCAACAGTGGTATCTTGTCGATGAGCCCGCCATTACGCAAAGTTAACCATTTTCGTGTTCGGCTACTCAGCTTAAACGTATATCCATTTTTTGCACCTTTGGAACAAGATGAGAGTGCATTTCAACGGCAGATTTAAGTTTGTTTATCATCCACTGCCACTGATCGTGCACGCTGTCGGACTTAAGACCAGGGTCTGTGGTGTTCTTGAGAGTAGATTTAAGTTGTGAAAAGTCAATTTTTCTGATTACCTTGTTGATGTCACTTGTTCTGATTGCCTGGCAAATATAATCAAACGTAATAACTAAGTGGTCGCTGAGTCCTATTGGAGCTTCATAAGTGAGACTTTCAATCACGTGCTCTTCATTTGTCAGTATCAAGTCCAAGATAGACGGCGTATCAGTACCCCGAAATCGGGTATTGTTGAAAATATGGTTGTAGAGTGGAATTTCTTCAAGCAACTGTTGGTATAAAGCATTTAAAGAGTTTTCTGGATGAAATGAATTTCCCTTAAAGTTCGGCAGATTGAAATCTCCGATCAGAAGAAGTCTGCCGCGGTATCTGTTAGCCGCTAAGCGTATATTTGCAAGTAATGCTGAATTGTAGGCTTCGTCGGCTGAGGGCGAACGGTAAATCACACCCACTATGCATTTTTCTCCTGCTGTTACATTAAGCGAACACCATAATGTGTCTTGCAGTTGTAAGTCATCATCAGTGATCTCTTGGCAGAGCAATCTCGGAATATGGTAAATCGCAACACCACCTCCTCGAGTCAGGCGATCGTGACGAAGTAGGGACATACCTTCAATGGCAACTTCATTGTCTGTTAAAGTTGGATGAAACCATGTCTCAGTTACGGCAATCACGTCTGGTGAGTGTGTGGTAGTTAGTTCAGTCAAATCGTGTAGTTTGTTTGGTCCATTAGTTGGAGAGAATTGGCAAAAACTTAGTGTTGAGCTACACGGGAAATCAGTCTACAACTATCTAATACGGCTGTTTCCATGGAGGTTTGTATCCAACTCCATTGTTCATCGATACTATCTTTGCTAACTACAGAAAGAAGAAAACTCAAATTGGCCTGAAACTCCCTGAGAACTGGGAGATCATTAAATCTGGCAACATTCAGTTGCCTTGCGTCGTTTCTACGTTTTCCGCTAAAACGTATCGAGAAATTAGCACAGACTAATGCATGATCTGAATCTGGACACGTGCCCAAGTATGAACGGCAATCTTACACACTCTCACGCCACGAGTAGCTGATAGCATGAATGAAGCCACCGAGGGAGATTTCCAGGTGCAGCAGTGACGCTACGAATGGCGGAAGTTAGTGCAGGCAAGGTCGAATCTGTGCTCTGAGCACAAGCTAAGCACTCTTTCGCCGATGTTAATTGAGACCTAACCTCCACCCACGAAATGCTCGTTTGAAGATAGAAGGCGTGAACGTGCGTTCATGTCTCCAGCTAAGACAACGATGCAAGTCTAATGAGTTCTTGTAATTTTCCACAGAACTCATCCTTGGCAAGTTCAGAGCTACGATTAATCGTTGCACAGGCAGCAACCACAAACAGGTTTGCGGGATTGATTGTGACATCTGCCTTACTTGCATGAAATCTGTAGTTTTATTACACAAAGGCGACTGTCGACTTGGATCCAGTCTAACAGTGCGACCTCAGCTCTCTGACTCAAAACCATTACGACACCAGATTGACCAGATACTATGGCGTCGCCAGAAGTGGACAGGCGTAGATAGTATGGCTTGCGTAAGTTCGAAGGATTAGACAATCGCGTAACCGAGCTAAAGTTATGCATGCGTGTTTCCGACAGCCAGCATACATCGACATCCAGGCTATCAAGTGTGCGAGCCAAGGCTGCCTGTTTTCCGATTCTAGCTTAAGTCTGTAAATTAAACGACGCTAATTTGAATAGTACGCTTGTGTAGTTTACCATTACAATGATGTTTACTTTTTCAGTTCAGTTTGCACAGTACCGTATGTGGCTAACGAGCCAATCGAGCGTCCAGAATTTCTTTCGGTGGAAAGCTGCAGAGAAGCAACCACCACTGCGAAAGCGTTTTTTTTATTGTGATTTGGATATCCTCGACGATCGCGCCGCCAAAGGATAAGCCAATCGAGCGTCCAGACTCTCCGTCTGTGGAAATCTTCAAAGGAGCGCCCACCACTGCCAAAATTGGTTCATTTTCCTCTGGTATCCTCGTCGTATGCGAAGGTACGTCCGATATTTTCCAAGCCGTCCTTTGGTCCCAGAATTTGTAGCTGCGACTGAGAAAAACGGAAAGGGTTTCTCTTCGACGAGCTATCAAATTTTCATATTTTATGTAAGCTACACTGTAAACGATAGTCATTAAATGAATCAAATAAATAAATAATTTATTCTTGGATATCCAAGGCATGCTAAGCATGATCAATAATTAACAAATTGTTTGGATAAAGAAAGCCAAATATGTACAATCGTTATTAAATGTTCAAGGTCAATTGTAATTCAAGGTAATTCAAGGTTTTCAATGGTCTAAAAAGCAACAAGCTTAACAACAACCATAGGAAGTTAACGAATAAAATTTAAGTTTATTAACAAGATGAGGACGTAGATTGAGCAGTATATAAGTGTTCTGGTAACGAATAATATTGATAAAAATTCGTCTTATTGTGTATTAAAGTCATGCAAGCTAGTGGAGTGAGCAACGGTTGAAGGTAAAATGTTCCAAGTAAAACAGACACGGACAGAGTAAAAATACCTTATACAGTTCATGCGGGAATGGGGTACGACCAGCAAATATTCATGGGTCTGATAATTTCTCGTATCCCTTCGCGTGAATAAATCTTGTAAAGGATGGTTCGGGGTAAGGAATGTTTTATAAAGTAAGATAATGTCTCCTCTGATTCGTGGATAGGAAAAGTGGAACATATGCATTTGAGCTATCCTTTCTTTGAATGGTTTGCTCCGGATGCTGAGAACTTGTTTTGTTGAGCGGTGATAGATTCGCTGGATAAGTTCCACATCCGTTTTTAGCCACTGAGACCATGACTTCACACCGTATTCCATGACTGGTTTCAAGTATGTATTCATGATCCTTGGGAATATCTTGGGCGAAAATTTCCCAAATACGAGTGTGAGTAGATTTAGAACACATGTTGCTTTTTCATAGCCATTGTTATTTTGAAGTGAGGTTTATAAACCGGAGCATATCGAGACACCTAAATCTTTTACTTCACTGCTAATTTCAAGGACATGCGAACCTATATGATATATGAACTCTACTCGATTTCCCACGTTCATGATCCTGCATTTCTTGAAGTTAAACAGCAGTTTGTTCTTCAACGACCAGCTGTGAAAGAGAATTTTTACGTTCGTAAAATTATGAAGGTGAACTGTAGTCAATCATTTTTACAGAAATTCAATATGCGTGATTTTATTGCACGGAAAAAATGATGCGGTGAAGAAAAATAAATGTCCCGAAGAATTTTAAAATTCAACGGATGTGCTCATCGAATATGTCGGAAATCACGAAGAGGCTGAATAGTCCATATTTTCAATTGTGATTGTAGGAAATATAAGTCTGTTTTGAATGAAAGACGTATTTCTCACTGGTTTTTGTAGAAGATTCGGTGCGGCATGGCAATATTATCTAAGGGCCAGTTTGTTGAGATAGATATAAACGAAGTAATCTGGAGAATAAATATTAAGAGACCACAATATCCAAGCTCATTTTTGAATTATCACAACCCATCACAGCATTTTTAACCATATTAGCTGATTCTCCGACACCAAGTTTTTCATATTTTAACTCATTTAACACTCACTCTGCTATGTTTTCTTTTTCAAGTATGAGAAATTTTCAAATCCCTCCTCAAAGGCTTTTAACCTAAACCAACATGCTCCACATAATAATCAAATACATAATACGCCATTTTCTGATCATAGCCCCTCATTTCTTCGATTTATTCTTATCAATGCTCGATCCATAACTAACAAGATATTTGCTATACGTTCATATCTTCTCTCCAATCCCGCTGATATTATTCTAATAACTGAATCTTGGACAAAAAAGGAAAAATCAGATTGTGAACTTCTGATTGCAAACTATCACATTTTTAGAAAAGACCGCGTTTCAAAACGTGGAGGAGGATGCCTTGTTCATGTTCATTCTAACCTCCAAGCTAACATCATCATTTCATCTGTCTTTGATCATATCGAACATTCTATCTGGCTGGCACTATTGGCCTTAGATCTCTTAATTGGATAGATATACTATCCACCAGCTACTACTTCTTCATCACTTCAACGCTGACCGATTGTTTCATAGAAGCCTCTCTCCACCCTTCCCGCTATAAATTAATTGCAGGAGATTTTAACATGCCTTCACTTAACCGGGTAGAAAGAAACGACATAAATCCTAATTCTTATTCCAATACCACCAAACTATTAGGTTTTCCACAGTTTGTTGATAAACCAACACGCAACAAAAATATCCTCCACCTTGTCTTTACTCTAAATATCACACCTTTGAACCTGAACGTATCTCCGTCATTTTTTAATGGAGATCATAACATTATATCTTCCGAATTGAGTTGCAATAGCATAATAACTAGTGTTAAAAAGCCACATATAATTACTCACATAGATTGGAAAATCTTTAAAAACCTCATTAGAAACGAAGATCGGACCAAATTTTTTCTTTCCGACAATTTTAATGTAATCTCCGAAATCTTTCATAATAAACTTGTTGAATTACTACAGAAATGTACTACCAAACATACTAGACACTCCAAACTGAGTAAAGCTCATAAGTTAGAAAAACGCATTGCTTATTTGACATTATATGCTCGTAATAAGCATGACATCTCTTCCCTTTTGCACTCGTATGAACTATCTGACACACTAGTACAAATTATGAACCATAAACTGATTTCTGATGAGTCTACAGCCCTTAAATCCATTAAAAAACAGGAAGCAATATCTAAATTAATGAAAGTTAGGGCTTCGGAAAATTAACATAAGATAAACTACATCATTAAACAAGATCAACATGGTAATAATTGCACAGTAGTAACTGAGCTTTATGCTGTTTGCGAAGAATTTTTTAATTTATTTTTCAATGCTTCCTATAATAACAACTCTTATCCAGAGGTAATCATACACCTTACATGCAATACGTTAGACACAATTACAATTAATACCTCTGATATACGTAAAGTTTGTAATCAAGTTACAATCTCCTACAAACCAAATGAAACAGGTTTTGTACCAGCAACAGGTCTGGGCAACCTAACAGTATCTCAACCCACGTGCAGTCTCTAACTGTGTGGCACTTTGCCTGGATCAGGCTTGTGCTTTCATACATACATACATACATACATACTGGGCTTGTTTTGTTTTAACCTTTCTGTGGCTGGCTCTATAAACGGATTAGTGGGCTTCTACAATACCTCGAATCACACCCGAATCACGCACATCTATCAGTGACGTGACCAAGTCATGTTCCTGTATTCGAAATCTCCAGAAGTTACACAGTCTCAGGCCATCCACATTTTTTCATTAATTGTAAACCAGTTCTGAGTTTAGTCGCCTCGACACCATCGTCAATTACGAACGGTTTTAGGGTCCAGGAAACGTTTCATGAGCCTTACGTTTGTCCCTCCTGAGGGGAAGTGTAAAGTCATCGCAGTCTCCGTCGTTTGATGTTAATTGTAAAGAGAGATCAATATAAAGTGTTGCTCATATTCCCCACACTTACACACCACAAATGAATCCAAAAAGGAACGTTGGATACTGGGTCAGCATATCGGATGCCTAAAGTTATCATAAAGCATCAGTGGTCAAACACTTTGAGTCTTTGTACACCTTTTTACTAATGGTCATGCCTCACATTTATAATGCAATACACACAGATCACTGCTAGGTAAAAACGTATTGTAGTTTCAAGACTAATCTTGGCTGTGGGCGACTTGATAGTATCTCACCTTACGTGCAGTCTATGACTTTACGGTACATTGCATATCTCTTGGCTTTTGAATTCATACATAACCCAGAAAAATACGTTTTCTCTATACTTGCTGCATTTATTATTATAGTTTACGGATTTCATGTTTTTTGGGTTCAGTCATACCTGATACATTTGTTTACAATCATATTTCCACAAAAACGCATTTGAAGTAATCAACAGGTGAGTTCTTTCCAACGGCACTAGATGAGTAGCCGGTCGTTCAGCAACTTCTGTACTAAAGTGAATCCTTTGACAAATTTAAAATTAACCTACGAAATCAAAGTACTGAATCATGATGCAGCCCCATGTGGCGCTGTAGCTTTCAGATTCCGTCAAAAAGTCTAATTCCATGAAATTCCAAAATAAATAGACATGCTTAAACTGTGATGACACTAAGGGTACTCACATTGTTATGTCCATCAATCCGTTCTTTGCGCACCGTCATTCGCTGAACCACATTAGCTTTTTAATTGGCATTAGTCGGACTTTATTATTTGCTTTGAGTGGAGTAACAAAAACTTGGCACACCGTTTTACATAAAATCAACTACGATTTGGCTAAAATATGTTGCGAGTCAAAACTATCCTTGTGGACGTTTCCTAGTTGTGAATTAAAATCACTAGCTATTTAATCACCTCCAAGTAGTCTTACGGCTGCATAGCGTATTTACAGCTTTTACATCAACTCGCTACGAGAGAAAAATTCAGAAATTAATATTTCAGTAGTGCCAAGTTATGATCGGCAGTATTACCCAAAGTCTGAATACGAGGACGATATGATAAAGTAGCACAAACACTGTAATGGAAAATGTTTGTGACAGATCGGGGAATCATAATCATGAAAAAATAAAGTTTGTAATGAATCTGTGAGAGTAGTTTATGGGTAACGTTTCGCTTCTGACACAGAAGCTTCGTCAGACCAAGGGTGTCAGTACGAACAGGAATCAAGCTTAAATTGCATTCACCTGACCAATCATAAGCTGGTTAAGAACTGCACAGTCCATTGTGGGTTCTGCGCTCGTTAAGAAGGACAGGCGCGTTCAATATCAACTGACGCACCACCACCCCTACGTGCCGTATAATCCCTTAATTGTTTTAGTCTTGGCAGGTGTGAATGACATCTGCTGACAGATTAGCGCGATTGCGTAATCGGTGCGCACACTAGGGGTTACGCACGTTAATGTTTATCCGCTGCAGGACCGGACGCCAGATTGTGGAGATATCAGCCCCATCCACCTTATTGACAGCATTCTTACCAGCCTTTGTTATCTCAACCGCCTCAGCGTGAAGTCGTTCCATGTATGGTTTTATTCCCCGCCTTATCACTTCTACGTTATCAAGATCTACGCTGTGACCGGTGTCCAGCACATGTTCAGCTAGTGCTGAATCTCTTATCAGTGTTTGATATTCACTGGAATTGCGTGGCTGCTTACCGATTCGATTTTTGTGTTCACTTATCCTAGTACTGAGTTCTCTGGATGTTTGTCCGATATATACTCCCGAGCAACCCTTACAGTTGATTTTATATACGCAATTCGTCGCGCAGCCTGAAGGTGTTTTATCCTTGAGATGCGTTAATAAGGATCGGAGCGTTCTACCCCTTTTATACGTTACTCGTATACCTGCGTTATTCAAGATTCGACTTATCCCTTTTGACGCTTCCTTAACGTAAGGTATAGAAACTGTTGCACGCCAAACTTTTTCCGTTTTGGGTGCTGGGTATTTAACCCGTTTCAGTTGGCGTTTAATTAGGCTCTTAGGGTAACCATGATCAGCAAGTCGACGACTAACTTCTTGATATGCTCGCTTTTTATCGGTGGCATCGCTGCACAAGCGTTCAACTTTGTAGAGCAGCGATTTCGCAACTGAATTAAATACTTTTTGGGGGTGCGCTGATGAGTACCTCAAGACCGCATCTGTGTCGATTGGCTTACGATAGACCGTAGTGCTTATTTTACCATTCTGCTTTCGCGCGAGGCAGTCCAAGAATGGAAGTGTCCCTTCTGTCGACTCAATCTCCTTTGTAACTTGGATTTTGGAATCCAGGTTGTTAAGGTAGCTATGGAATGCTTCCAACCTGTCACGTTTCATGATGACGAATGTATTATCGACATAACGCCACCATATCTTTGGTCGAAGAGCTACATTTTTTAGAGCTAACTCTTCAACATATTACATGTAATCTAATTTCAGAAATCATTAGAAAAGAAGGTTGGAGCCAATTATTCCTTTGTAGTGATTTCACAATGGTATCTTCAACATTTCATTCACAAATTAAAAGGTTATTTATGAAGGCGTCTTATAAGCTCATTAGGCGTACAAAATTAACGGAAGCCCAGAAAATAGAAGAGAAAATAATGGAGATATATTTTGTTGCATGAAATTTTGCTTTTCTTTTATTCTATGAAGTATCGAGAAATCACAGATTTGCTTCAAATAACACACTTACAGCTGACGAAAACAAAGCCATTATAAGTCAGGATGAGCTGAAATCACTAATTGAGCTTTTGGAATTAGGATCACAAAACTCATCCAGCAACATAGATTTCATTATCAAATATTTCAATTCATCCATAGCTGAAACAATTATCAATTCCTCCCATGCGATGTGTGAAAAATTCCTTTCATACTTCAACTCTATCTACAGTAAATCAAACAAGTCAACTTTCTCGCTATGTACACTGAATAATCTAAATATAAACCCGAGTGGGATAATTAAATTCTGTCAGTAAGCGACAGTCAGACTTAAGTCCGACATAAAAGTTGTAACTTCAGCAATATACAAAATGGGTGGAGAAGGATTTCAACTTCGCTTGCTGAACTTATTCAACAAATCTCTCAAATCGGGTACCTTTTCGGCACAATGAAAAAACTCCATTGTCATACCAGTCACAGTTGTCTTCCTTAATATAACTAGAGCTTTCGACACAGCACCACATAAGCTGTTACTATCTAGGCTGATTTTGTTTGGTATAGGTGGGAATCTTCTCGCTTGGCTCACTTCTTTCCATACAGATCGCACATACTTCTTTGAGGCCAATGGTGACAAATCGCACAATCTGCCGATCGCAAGTGTCCTGATACAAGGCAGTGTTTTAGGTTCATTACTTCTCCGATATATAAGTGATGTACATAAAGACATATCTCATTGCAAAATATTCTTGTTAGCGGACGACATGAAAGTAGTCATTTCTTTCCCATTCACAGAAGCACAATATTACCTTGCCAGGCTGAACAAAGGTTTGGCTGCATTATCCAACCGGGTAAAATTAATGGTCTCTCATTCTCTGTTGATGTACATTTTTGTGGGTCTTGTAAAGCATAGCTTTTAACCTGCATATAATCAATGAATAAATCTATGAATAAATCCAAGTTCATGACTTTAAGATGTACACTACGAGATAGATTAAAGGTTCCTAATAATAATTCATTTCAAATAATCGACTGCAATCGACTCCAAAGCAATAGATTGCTTGCGACTGAATAACACGCTTTTAGTAAATATCAAGCATGTCTATCAAACATCTTGCTCACCTTAAAAGACTGGACTGAATGTGTGGACAATGATTACTCCATCCACTCATGATTTTTTGACATGTCAAACGCTTTCGACCGCATCAATCATAGTATTTTCTTCCAGAAACGTGGATTGCACGGGATACCAGAAAAACTTCTTGCATGGCCAATAAACTATTTACGCGACTGGAGTGCCCAAGTCAGAGTTGACGGCGCCTTATCGAAACCATTTAAAATTACGAGCGGAGTACCTCAATTTCGTTTTTGATCTACGTAAACGACATTCCTAAGCGTGTTAAATGCAAGGTTACGTTATTTGCAGACGATATCAAGCTTTGGAGAAGCATACGTACAAATGATGACTATGAAATTTTGCAGAAGAATCTAAACACATTGCACGACTGGTCTCTGAGAAACATACTACCCTTCAACTTCCAAAAGTGCAAGGTGTTAAACATTGGAAAGACCGTGAACTACAACTACACTCTTGGGTCCCACCAACTTGTCTGGACAACTGAAGAGAAAGATTTTTATGTTTAGATCAGTTCAAATCTGAAGAATTCACTGGATTGCAAAGCGGTATACAAAGAGGCGCAAAGAGGCGTTATTTAAACGATTTTTCAGCAGATTCACGAATCAGTCGTTGCCACGTATCAGCGATGGAGTACCGTGTTTAGGCTTGGTCACCCTGGATTCAGAAAGACATCAATCTTCTGCAGCGTATTTACCACCTAACCACAATGCTTGTATCTGGACTAGCGACTACAAAATATAGACATCGTTTGAGGTGTCTCAATCTTTTCGACTTTCGCTGTCGTGGACTAAGAGGTGACCTCATACTGATGTACAGCATTATGCACGTCCATAACCGTCCCTTGTCCAAACTTTTCACACGCTCGCAACCCCGTGTCAATCGGAAACATGAACTTACAGTGTTTATTCCGACTTCAAGACTGAACTGTCTAAGATATTCGTATGCTGTATGTGTAAGTTTTACATGGATCACCTTCCAAGTCACTGTTACACACTCAGCCAACCTGGATATTTTTAAACCTTTTTGGGCAAATACTTGAGAGAAAACCCAAATTTTGATACAATTTACACTTCATGAACTTCCCTGTTCTTCTTTTTTATTGTATACACCTCATAACTCCACCCTAAGGTTTTTGTTAAGCTAAATGTTCTTTAGATCATTACAACTGTGAGTCACTTAGAATCTAGATTTATTCCTCATTGTGAAAACCTTAACGAAACTTTTCAACTTAGATATCTCGCTAGAAGAGCTATATAATCACAGCATTCAGGGTACCAATATTGAAAATGAATTTACTATTTTCATATTAAACTTTAACTTGGCCCTTAGTATTTAGTTTCCAGATTACTTCGTTTACATCAATGTCAACAAACTGGCCATTAGAAAATATTACCAGGAAAAACCGAATCTTCTACGAAAAACAGTGAGAATTACGTCTTTCATTCAAAACAGACTTTTATTTCGAACAATTACATTTGAAAATAGTGACTATTCAGCCTCTTAGCGATTTCCGACATATACTATTAGCACATCCGTTGAACTTCAAAATTCTTCGAAACATTTATTTTACATCACCACATTAATTTATTCCGCGCAATAAAAGCACGCATATTGAATTTCTGTAAAAATGATTGATTACAGTTTACCTTCATAATTTGACGAAGGTAAAAATTCCCCTGCAGAAGTGACCCTGTAAATTTAATAACGATTGTACATTTTTGGCTTCGTTTATACAAACAATTTGTTAATTACTTATCATGCTTAGCATGCATGCGATCCAAGAATAAAACATTTGTTGATTTATTTATTCCCACAATTGTGAGTCAAAATTCCAAGAACGTAGTACAGGACAATCACAGGAAGAAAGATGAGTAAATCAGAAATACAGAATATTATTTATCCCAACATCCGCGTACAAAGTCGAAAGTCTACAGTGATCGAAGTAAACAAAAGTTGTTCACAAAGCAGCATACCTTCTTAATATGCAATGTTTACCACAGCTTCCAAATAATTTAATATATTATTAACTCGTCATTTACGACTCAATTTGTGTAGTGCAAGCCGTTTTCTTTATGTGTTATGTGCAGATACATCTTCCTGAAGTACAGGTGAAAATATCGTTCACAATGTTTTCAATGTTAACCAAATTAACGTCACGCGGATCTCCGAACCGGAATACCGTTCAGTTCAGTTCAGTTCAGTTTGCACAGGACAGTATGTGGCTAACAAGCCAATCGAGCGTCCAGAATTTCTATCGGTGGAACGCTGCAGAGAAATACCCACCACTGCCAAAATGTTTATTCTTTTTGTCTATATATAATCGTCGCCGATCGCGAAGCCAAGAGATTATCCAGGTTGAACTTAGGAAACACCGCTTTATAACCGATGCTGGAAAAAGAAAAAGCAGTTTCTCTTCACCAGCACAGTGAGGGGTCAGCTGAAGTAGCATTGTGTATAATAAAAATAAAAAAATACAGAGAACTCTAGCCCTCACTTTATTTACGGGATAACGCTAAAAGATGAAAAACCTAAGCTTGTATAGCAATAAGGCGAGTATTCAGGAAACAACTTACTTCAGTTGCGTTCCAAATCCTGCTTAAAACAAGACACAGTACTGCAGGATATAAGTTCTTCTAGAAGAATGTTCCAGAAGTTAACAACCCTGAGGCTGAAAAAGTGTTTCCTGGAGTCTAGCCGACATCGTTTCTTAGCAATTTTAAGTGAGTGGCCCCGGGTGCCCAGCTCGGGGCTTAAGGTAAAGAAGTGGTTCATTTGCACGCCACTCAAACCCTTCAAGATCTTAAAGGTTTCTATTAAGTCACCTCTTAAACGACGGCGCCTAAGGGAGAAAAGATCGAGAGACATTAGGCGCACAGGGTACGGTTTCCCTCGCTGACCTTCGTTTCGAGGCGCTGTACGCTTTCAAGTCAAAGGATGTTCTATTCGTAGTGAGGACACCACGCCTGAACACAGTATTCAAGATGCGGCCGAAATAATGCCTTGTACAGTGGCAGGAATACATCGGATCTTCTGCTCGATAGCACTGATTTCAGCCGGAAAAGTACCTTGCGTGCACGCTGAGCCGCAGCGGCACATTGGTCCTCCCATTTGAAGTCAGCCCTAAGCAGTACACCCAAATCCTTAACATTCGGTGTGGCGGTAACGCTGAGGGAATTCCCCGCCACCTGGACCGAAATCTCATCAACCAGTGTTGACAAGAGTTGGCTCTTATTTATATTCAGTGGAAGATCCCACTGGTATGACCAGTTTATGACCCGCTCAAGGTCGTGTATCAAGGTATCTTCATCCGTTGATCCGATGAATTTCACATCATCTGCGAAAATGAAGCATGGGCACTTCAATTCAGAAGATAAGTCATCGATGAAAATCAGGAATAGAAGAGGACCAAGTACCGAACCTTGGGGTACACCACTGATCACGTCGGTTTGATTCGACAGCGTAGATCCTACTCTCACTCGGAATGTCCTACCTGTAAGAAAGGCCTTTATCCAAGCAAGTAAACTACCCCGTATGCCTTTGGCTGCAAGCTCAATCTCTAGAAGGCGGTGATTTACGGAATCGAAAGCCTTGCTGAGGTCTAGGTAGAGGGCTTCGACAGGCTTCCCTTCATCCATCCTTTTAGTGGCAGTATTGAGAATGCTAAGGAGGTTAGTTCGGCAGGACCTACCCTTAAGAAATCCATGCTGAGTTACACTCAACAGAGAATGCCGACAAAGATGCTGACAGATTTTATCACGCAGCAGTTTTTCCATTTCTTTCGAGACGGTGCTAGTCAGGCTGACCAGTCTATAGTTACCAACAGTTGACCTGCAACCACCCTTGTGTATTGGCACAACTAGAGCTTCCCTCCACTTACTGGGAACAACTCCTAGTTGCAGGCATGAATCAAAGAGCTGGCAAAACGGTTCGGCAAGCACTAAGGCAAGATTTTCAAGCATAATTGAGTAGATGCCGTCCGGTCCCTCAGATTTGTTGACCCGAACATGGATAAGTGCGTCAAACACCTCAGCCTCATTGAAAGACAACTCATCTAATACATGGACACCAGGTGTCAGGTTAAGCAGACCTGACGGTGCGTTTGAAGAATTATCCCGTCGTTGAACGCTACTGAAAAACCCTGAGAAGGCAGTCGCCTTAGACAGGTCGGTATCAGCAACTTTTCTGTCCTCCAGTTTCAAATCCCCTATGTTTCCCATAGATTTTCCTTTTGAATGTGCGTAGCTATAAAACCTTTTCGGGTTGAATTTAGCATCCCTAGCTAGAGATAACTCAAAATCGTGTTCGAGCACACGTTGTAATTTAACACAGGTATTCCGAGCGGTTTTGTAGCGGGCCCAAGAACCAAAAGTAAGGGATAGCTTATATTGCCGCCATAGACGATCCCGTTTACGGGTAGACCTACGGACTCGAGGAGACCACCAGGGTGGCCTTCGATGCCTTCTCACACACTGCAGCGGAGCGTGCTTTGTCTTGTAACTCGTTTAGATACTTATAAATTCTATCCCAGTTTTCATTTACATTTGAATCGCTAGATAACTGAAGGGAAGATTTTGAAGTCTGCAAGAGTAAACCCCAGTCTACACGCCTAAAATTGCGTCTAGGACGAGAGAAAGGTTTGCGAAAACGCAATATCGCTTCGAAGCTTATCATTACGTGATCACTTTTGCCGAGCGGCGGTAGGTACTTTAAATGACTAATGGCTTCTAGCTGGGACGACAATACCAAGTCAAGAGTGGATGGAGTGCATCCATGGCGAAACCTTGTAGGATCATTGACATGCTGGTGCAGCGCATGATTATGGAGCCATTCGAGAAAGGTGTCAGATTGCTGGGTGACTAGACCAGTGGGGACAGGCCAATCTATGTCTGGGAGGTTGAAATCACCCAAGATAAGTACACTATGAGCTGAGTGAAACAAACCGTCGAGTGTCTCAAAAAGCTGTGTAAACTCCTGTATGGATGCACTCAGAGTGACGTAGACACAAGCAATTGCGAGCGATGACTTGTAGCAAATCAGAATACTCGTAACAACTTGGACGTTTTCAATGGCTAGTGATATCCCTGTACCCATGTTGTGCAAATCATACTCCAAGAGCAGTGCAACGCCACCGCAGAGCAGTGCAACGCCTGATACAACTGATGCGGTATGTTGCCATCTGCGAAATATCGTAAATTTTTTTAATTCTTATTTACTCTCCAGCAAGGTGCAATTTAAAAATGAACTCGAATTCGATTATAAATAAAGTATTTGTAGGTCGAAAATGGATCATTATTCCGCCAACTATAAATTATAAATAACATACCGCAATGGGTTGTATTTCTTTTGAGTTATTGATCAAATGTAAAAATATTCTGGCTACATGTGTTCAAAGTACGAGGCAACATAATATGTGTGATAGAATTTAACGAATACATCTTCTGGAACCTGTAGAAATGTATTCATTACGAAAATGTTCTAGTTACACAGGGCCGAATGTGGCTAAAAGCCAATCACGCACCAAGATTTCGTTCAACGGTATTCTGTTAAGCACCCGGAACTTCGAAATTGAGCATGCAGTTCTTACGGTTCACACGATCGTTTTTCCGGATATCTGGAAAGTGAGGTAAGGTTTCTCTTTCCCTGCACGATTAGAGGTAATCGATTCAGGAAACAAAGAAATAATATGCGTGAACAATGTATGATGTATGAAATCACTATCGTTATCCAGGCAAAGTGCCGCACAGTCATAGACTGCAAGCATACTAATATTCTGTTAGGTTGCCCATTACTAGAGAGATATGCGAAAGAATATTGAACTATTCAAATGCATGTTTTTGTTGTTTTTTAGTTTTTTTTATTAGACAATGTTTGGAAATAGGGTAGGCCATTTAGCGTCTTATTCCCTCTTAACGCTTATCACGTTAAGGAGGTGTAATAAACTATCTTGGAGCTTATTCCAGTTGTTAACCAGGGTTGCTGAAAAGTGTAACTTAATGTAAGTAATTTCACCTTTTAGTTTGCATTTACGTTCGCTGTTATCCGTGACTCCAATAACGCTTCAGCTCGAATAACCTTGAGGAACCTATCAAAACTTCACCTACCATTGTGTATTAAATCCGCAGTGATTCAGGCGATAGTCCTGATTTGGAGCAGTGTCCGAACTCTGAGTTATTGCTACCGGGGGGATATCCTTCTGCTGGATAATGTGTAGAACCTCGCCAAGCGCATAGCCGTAAGACTTCTAAACATGAAGAATATAGACAGGCTTTTAGAATTAGACCTTTTCTCGCTAAAGAAGAAAGAAAATAAGGATCTCTTGAAAACTTTCCGCGTTATTATAAGAAGCAAATCTTGATTTTGATTAATTTTCCACCCCTCCGTTATTGGCGTCTGATGATTGATTATTATACTGAAAATCGCAAAACTAGGTAAGAATCAAATGCCCACGTTTTTTAGCATTCGCGTATCGAACTCATGCCAATTGTTTTTAGGATTAATCTGGGTAACCATATGTGCTTTCAGAGACGGGGTGGACGAATTTTGCAAGTGTTTCTCCGTTGCATGCATTTTATTCTATTTTTCCGCGTTCCGTCTATGTCGAAGTACCAATTGGGACAACACACCCTTTTCACCCTCGAAAGCAAGATAAAACCTTATAGAAAAAGGCAAAATGAGTTTCTATTTTTCACGTATAATACTATCAATAGAAGCTGCTTACCTGAACGATTCTAGAAAAACTATGGAACTTGTTTAGACATTGTGTTCCATCCCACTGTCCCACTGATAATAAATCCTGTTTCAAATACTACGCAGTACTCGCATATAAAACGATTTTAAATATCTCAATCTCGATCGTCTTTGGTCTGGTATCTGTTTTTTTTCTCAGCTGACTCAACTGGTGGATTAGCGATATTAGTTAATGTATCGAATCGCACCAGGCCATGTGCTTTGATCGGAGCTGAGATAGTTGCAGATTGTGATCCGGTAACATTCTCACCTGTGTATGCCGTAGACGATATGCTGCCCAAGACATCTACGTCCTCGCAGTTAACCACCAGGCTTTCTTTAGCCACAATCATTACTGACATGTCATTCCGCAGGAATTTGATCAATGTTGTTTACGGGGAAACTTTTTAAAAACTTAAAAAGTAACTGGAATGATTTAGTCGAAGCTCGATAGTAAACCTGTTATGAATATTGCTGAAAGATCCGATTGTCAGAATATCAAAAGACAGAGGCCTGAGAATCAGGCTTTAATCTAGAAATTGTGGTACGCAATCTGGAATAGAAAATGATAACGGTATGAAGTGAAATGGGAATACAGTTAGCAATGGAAAACAGGGACAGCAAAATATCATCACAGAATCTATGTAGAATTGCATAATGTCGTTACTCGTAATCAACACAGAAACAGAATTCTTACCATTAGGTTCATTTTCATATGCTTTGTGATATTGTAGCGATCTATCTGTAGGCCGTGTTGATCCATTTCTCTGTTATGTTTATTTAATACAATGTTACCGCGATCCACTCTCGTGTGAGAAGTCAAATTTGAAATCCTTTTGGTAGAGGGTTAGTAAATATGATTGGCTTGCATTCCACACCACACGTAATGCTCGACGTTCTAAAATTGTCAGCAATTGAATAGCAACATATCCAATGGATAATGAACTATCTAATATTTTGATTTGTACAACGGTGGCCTCAATCTCTCGACAAAGTAAAATCATCCCATTTATCTCAAACATTGAGTTTTAGCACCCATGTATTCTTTTTTAGCATGCTATGTCAACCACCACAAGTCATTTACGCTTTTCTTGGACCGCGGCGTTGTGTGTTAGCCTTTATGGGCTTGGTTCTTGGATCGTGGTCAATGGATTGTGGGTAGAATTGCCCATTCTGGTAAATTATCTACCCGAAGGATGGAACCTACCTGCTTACCTATCAGTTTTAATACAGGTTTGTTTATTTAGTCTTCCATTCGTTTTCACGTGTCAGCTATGGAAATATTTTGGAATGTACCTAGAGTAAACTGTGTTATTCTCATGTATTACATATCTTGCACAATAGGCAATCATGGTTCAACATATCCACCCCAACTTTTCGACGCCATCATGCACAAGCCTGGAACAAGATGATCTGCTCAGCAATTCATAAGCGAAATGATGATCATAAAAGAAAAACGTAATAGTAAAACCCGCAATCCCATGCTAAATTAATCTGTTTCGTATACGAAACTGTGCGGTAACACTCTGCAATCTCATTGCCGTTTTCTTATTCTTATATTTGCCTGGGCTTGTTTTGCTTTTACCTTTTTGCGGCTGGCTCTATAAATGGATTAGTGGGCTTCTACAATTGCTCGAATCACACCCGAATTACGCACATCTATCAGAGATGTGACCGAGTCATGTTCCTGTATTCGAAATCTCCAGAAGGTACACAGTCTCAGGCCATGCACATTTTTTATTAATTGTAAACCAGTTCTGAGTTTAGTCGCCTCGACACCATCGTCAAATACGAACGGTTATAGGGTCCAGGAAAAGTTTCGCGAGCCTTACGTTTGTCCCTCCTGAGGGGAAGTGTAAAATCATCGCAGTCTTCGTCGTTTGATGTTAACTGTGAAAAGAGATTAATATAAAGTGTTGCTCATATTCCCCACACTTACACACCACAAATACATCCAAACGGGAACGTTGGATACTCGGTCAGCATATCGGATGCCTAAAGTTATGATAAAGCATCGGTGGTCAAACACCTTGAGTGTTTGTACACCTTTTTACTAATGGTCATGCCTCACATTTATGAAGCAATACACGCAGATTACTGCTAGGTAAAAAGGTATTGTAGTTTCAAGACTAATCTTGGCTGTGGGCGACATGATAGTATCTCACCTTACGTGCAGTCTATGACTTTACGGTACATTGCCTATCTTCTGGCTTTTGAATTCATACATAACCCAGAAAAATACTTTTTCTCTATACCTGCTGCATTTATTATTATAGTTTACGGATTTCATGTTTTTTCGGTTCAGTTACACCTGATACATTTGTTTACAATTATATTTCCACTAAAACGCATTTGAAGTAACCAGCAGGTGAGTTCTTTCCAACGGCACTAGATGAGTAACCAATCGTTAAGCAACTTCTGTACTAAAGTGAATCCTTTGACAAATTAACCTACGAAATCAAAGTACTGAATCATGATGCAGCCCCATGTGGCGCTGTAGCTTTCAGATTCCGTCAAAAAGTCTAATTCCATGAAATTCCAAAATAAATAGACATGCTTAAACTCTGATGGCACTGAGGGTACTCACATTGTTATGTCCATCAATCCGTTCTTTGCGCACCGTCATTCGCTGAACCACATTAGCTTTTTAATTGGCATTAGCCAGACTTTATTCTTTGCTTTGAGTGGAGTAACAAAAACGTAGTACTCCGTTTTACATGAAATCAATTAAGATTTGGCTGAAATATGTTGCGAGTCAAAACTATCCTTGTGGACGTTACCTAGTTGTGAATTAAAATCACTAGCTATTTAATCACCTCCAAGTAGTCTTACGGTTGCATAGCGTATTTACAGCTTTCTCATCAACTCGCTACGAGAGAAAAATTCAGAAATTAATATTCCAGTAGTGCCAAGTTATGATCGTCAGTATTACCCAAAGCCTGAATACGAGTATTTTAGGACGATATGATAAAGTAGCACAAACACAGTTTCTACTTATTAGTTTTCGGCTGGATTGTCGACACCTCGTATGTGCAAATACTGCTGTACGCACTATAGATAGAATTACAAGCCTTGCGTCAAGTATTGGTTTTCAGTTGGATAGACTTCTTATGAGCGAAAATGGCGCGCTTTGCCCAAGCTTTTACAAAAGCAAACGTAACCATATATAACGACAATAGTAATGTATATATTGCCAGTTATAGCTTTCATTTCATTACCGATGACACTCTATGTAATACCGTTTTAGCATTGGTGGGTAGAATTACCACTCATTGTGTATAATTGAATGGAGATTTGTATCGGTACAACTGTCCTCCTTTTGACATTCATTTTTATGCCGATCATCTGTCTAGGCCTGGGCAACCTGACAGTAATATCGCCCACGTTCAGTCTCTGACTGTGCCGCACTTTTCCTGGATTAGGCTTGTGCTTCCATACCATACCATATGCCGATTAAAGCAAAATATTGCAACCAATTCAAGTATCCACGATTGATGCCAAATGTTTTGACGAACCATATTTTCATTCAAGTCACATCTAAACTTGACAAAACCACTAACGAGTCGTTAGTTTTATTATGATTTCTGTCAGTTTTTCCATCACAGTCAGCAACATTGGTGGTCAGCTGCCCCGATCCAAATTAAAATGCCAGAGAAGCTATGATTCATGAACTAAATTCAATATGGCCTTGTCAAGACCCTAGTTTTTAGCATCACTGGGCTTGACTTGGGTAGATGTGAGTCATCGAACTAACCCACAGCTGCCCAAGAATTGTAATGGTCACGCGTTTCTCGCAAATATTACATACCGATCTCGGTGATACCAAGCGGATGAAGCTGGTGTACTATGTGCCAGCATTTCAAAATTAAAATTCTCTCGCTTCAGTGTAGTCGTGGAAGTAGGAATTGGATCTGCGTGTTTGCTATACGAGAAACCAGAATCTGCACAGTCATACTTGCATGCCTTGTTAGAACACTTTCGCATTTTACAACGCTACCCTGTAGCTGAGTGCAGCCAATATGAAAGCTGCTATCAAATAATCCACCTGCAGCTAGAAAGGAATGTATTGTCGGATAGCTAATAGAAGTGTTGAATGAAATCTATTATATTTACTTCGTTTTGATTTCGATATTAACCGGTTATTAGATGCTGAGCTCCACAAAACTTCCTTCACATTATTTTTTATGTTTGTCTGTA
>JACCGJ010018961.1:0-30182 GCA_013407085.1 Atriophallophorus winterbourni | reverse complement strand
AATAATAATAATAATAATAATAATAATAATAATAATAATAATAATAATAATAATAATAATAATAATAATAAAAGGAGGTATATTATGTAATAGTCGCTGAATTATAATAAGGTTGAATCTTCCAAAATGGTATAGGAGGAGGTAGTCAACGATGATACTTTTGATAATATGGTAGGTGTTTATTCGCTAGAAAAGTAGGAGAAGATTTAATATGGTTATCGAGACTGGGTAAACATCTTATATTATTAGTTGTTTTTATAAGTTGTCGGATAACATTGGTATACTTTTCAAAAGGTTTTTATTATCAAATAAATTGGATGCAAACCTCATAAATGGGAATTTTCATGAAAGAAGTTAACGCTGTTTAATATCGTTTTTACTTAGTTGGAATGAGGTTAAACATTCTGTTGAAATGCCATATATTTAAAAAATACATATTTTTGAAATCGTAGTATCGTCGTTCTGATTTTCAGTATTATGGACACTACCTCAAAACCAGCATTAAACACGGCATTCGTCAGTCAATTTATGATTTTGGTACAACAAATCCTCGATTCTGGTTTGCTCAATTAGAAGCCATTTTTGACACCCGACTGAACAGTCATATGATGCACTAAAATCGAATTATATTTTCGCGTGCAGCTTCTTCTGATGAACTGAATATCCAAGAGCTGCTTCCGGGTATGAAAATAGATGGCAATGCACCGTCACAGCTTCTTTGCCGCATGCTTGAGTTACAAGGTACCATGACAGTCAGTGAGTCCGTGTTGGAGCTATTGTGGCATCAGAAGTTGCCTAAAGACGTTTGAATGACGCCTTTAGTAGTCAAAAACGAATGTAGTCTTGAATGGCGCGCTAATCTTGCAGACCAAGTGTATGAAAACCACAAGCCAGTCCTCGCCGGTATCCACACTAAGATTAAATTGACATTTCAGCGCTATAGTTGGAACATACATCACTTTATTGTAACTGAAATAACTGACCTCTCACTTTCAAGCCTTGAAGAATCAAGATCTAGAGCAGCAGCACTCAACGAAAGAAAAAGCTGCGACAACGTTCTTCAAAACCTAATAATCACTTTTGATGGAATCATTATGCCCTGCACATTTACATCAGATCCTAATGATATGGGGAAACGGGCTAGCCAGGCATTAGGTACAGCTGCGTTGCCTAGCAACAAAGTTAGCCTTCAATTCTGTCTCTGACAGCACAACTGAATTGCGTTTCCTGGTAGACACCGGTGCGAAACTCGTTGTCATTCCACCTTCAGAAACCGAACGCAATTTTCCATCAGTCTTGAGTCTTCAGGCTGCTAACGGTATCCGCATCGCCACCTATGGTCATCGGTCTCTTGCTGTAGACCTAGTCTTGAGAAGATCGTTCCATTGGATATTTAAAATTGCAGACGTAAAACTTTCAAGTTCGGATGCTGATTTTTTGTCTAATTTCGAATTCTAGGTAGATATAAGCTAGTAAAGGCTTATGGATATCACCACGAAGTTAAATTATAATCATAACTAACACGTCTAAGGTATTTGTGTTCTGAATCCACCAATCTTCGAGCCTTACAGTTAATTGATATATATGCGTTTTACGAAGTTCTCAAGACTCAATCAATGGCATGTGCGATTAAACATACGGTTGTTAGCGATCTCTAGCGGCTGCTCCTACATATTCACCTGCGTCGACGGTTTCACTCGTTAGCAATTGGCTGTAGCCATCCCTGATATCAGTGCACAAACGGTTGCGAAAGCTTTTGCTCAACATTGGATCAGAAACTTTGATGTACCGAACACTATTACCACTGACGGAAATTCCCAATTTCAGACAACTCTGTTTCGGTAACTGAATAGAACTCTCGACAGGAAGCACATACAGACTAAACCCTACCACCCTTATTCAAACGGCTCAGTTGAAAGATTTCATTGCTAACTGAATGCAGCAATCATGATTCACGGGAATTCAGAGCATTGGATTGAGACATTAGTCTTGGCGCATCTGGGTATTTGTACCACCGTGAAAGAAGACCTAGGTTTTTAGCTGCAGAAATGGTGTTCGGGAGTACATTCCACCTATCCGAAAAATTTCTAACATCTTCCGATTCATCATTAGGTCTTGCAGCTCCGCTCTATTTCAGTCGCCTTCGCAGCCTCGTGAACCTTTTACGAGCTATCCCAACTCGTCAACACGCTCAACCTTCCCAAATCTCAGCTGAATTATCTACCTGCGAATTCATGTTTATGCGTGCCAAAGATGAACGTCGACCACTCCAGCAACCTTACACGAGTCCGTACAAAGTGCTTAGCAGGTATCCCAAGTAATTCGTTATTGACCGTAAGGGAACGTGTCGAACGTTTAAATTTGCTTACGTAGAACCCACATCCGAATCAAACGAAAATCCAAGAAACGTTGCTCAACAGTAGTTGAAGCGGGACAAACACGTTTCTCCGCACTCTTCCCCTGAAACCACCCGATTCTTGATTCCCCGTTTAACCTCACATTTCCCCTATGTCAAGAACTACCCGACCCCAACAGACAAACATGATCAGGTCGTAAGGTCCACTTTCCAGCAAAGTTTGAATACTTTACAACGTATTGCTTCTAGGGAAGAGTACTGTGAATTTTTATGTACGAATTTTGTTTTACTCAATCACTGTACACTATTTGACTTTGTACGCGGTTTTTACGAATACAAATTTGCTGCCGCAGTAAGTTACTCGTTTCCCTTCATTTGATATCCGTGCTGCGTGCTTAAACTTCTGACTGCCAGCTGTGGGAATATTAATTGCCCGCTCTGAAAAAAACCGATCAATATTTCAACCGTACTTTTTTCTCGGATTTGCCGTGGCTACATTTGTGGTAACACTTTTTCGTCTGGACTGAATCATGTCAATCTCCGATCTGAGGATAATCGCTTTCCAAATGGATTAAAGGGTTATTTTGATTGGCCAATTATTCATTTTCAGACGTATATTGTAATTTTCATGTAGCCTGAACAAACACATTTTCTTGAATTCCAATATATCTGGAAATTGAATTCTCAAGAATAAAAATAAATTGCACTTAAATTAAAATTACTTCATCACGCATAAGAATAAATTATGTGGTGTTGTATTTTTAATAAAAAGCTTTGCTAATCTTTCCGTTGTGAAAATGATTTGAGTTACTGTTTGTAATAAATTATTGGAGTGCCCAGTCGTATTTTATCCGGAAGTAAATTCTATAAACGAAAAAAGTTTGAAATGGAGAAATCGTTTCCTCAACAAATGTGAATTTTTTTACAAATATTTTGTTTTAATGGCGTAGATTACATACTTCAGATTTCTTGAAATCTAATTGTTAATCAATGTCCATTTAATCTTTTTTAAATGTTCTTTAAAATGGCAATAGATTTCGTCGTATTCCACGAAACCAAAATGGTTTTAAACCCAAGATTTCACCGTAAACATTTGTGATGTGTCGAAATTACTCAGAAGAATTTTTGAATCACGATCAATAAACTGAAACAGATTCTTAAAATGTGACCTAACCTGCTGTTGGATTGTTTTGAGCTCCGACAATTTTGGATATAACTTTCATAATTTTCATCCTACCAGTGAGGATTTTCGATATCTATCTGGAAATTTATTTTACTATTAAAAGAATAAGCTATTTACTGCTTGTCGTGCTTTGTGCGCAGCAATAGTGGATTTTGCGCTGTACGTTTGTTCAATTATTTCAGCTCTGTTTTCATACTGTCAGATTTACCACTGTCGGTAAATACTCATAGGATTTCACAGCGTGCGATTTAATTCATATCAAAATTCGCAACCAGAAAATAACAAATTTCGGTTACATATGGTGACGCATTATACTTAGATCTCGTCACTTCTCGCTATCTTCAAAAAATGCCACATCAACCAACCATTGTCGTATCGATCATGTACCGATTTAGTTGAACGTTTTGTTGACCCAGTTAAATTGAAATAATCTGCCACTCGAAACTTGTGTCGTCTGTGAGAAATTGGTTAATAGTGTAAGGCCACATCTGTCTTGTTTTGCAACTGCTCATACACGTGTCACACAAAATGTGACAAATCATTGACCGAGGGTTCGATATCAATCCTAAATAATGAAAACATTCATATGGTATGCTACGTCTGTAAACATTGTCGAACAAAACCAAACGAATGTCTGCGTGATTCATAAAGTGTCGAGCAATTCAACCTAGATACACGCATATTGAGCTGATAGCTCTGCATACAAACATTAAGGCGTCATCTGAAACTCTTGTTAAAGCTCAGAACTATAGATTTGCCGGTACAACGTCCAAAAAATCTGAAAGAAAACTGCGATGTTAACCAGACAAAATAGTAATTTCTGCAGATTATTCTACGCGAACGTTCAACTGTTATAAATCTGCCAGCGTGTCTTGCGGAGCGCTCAAATCATCAAGGCTCAACCATTTTAAAACCGACCGTCAACGACATGTCCGACCTAAACTCTTCTGACGTTGAAAAGGTTACGAAGACCAAACTGTTCGCTCATCTGAAGGTTCAGCTCAAACCCCGAGATTCAATTCGAAAAATCACAGCGCAAAAGTCTCCACAAACCTCAGTTTATTCTGTATCAACGAACAGAAATTCAGCGGAACACTTTTTGCGAATAGAAAGAGACACGACCTAGAACAACCATTAAAATTCAGTACGAGTTTGAAAATCATAAGACCTACAGCATTTACACGTTTCGTTTGCCATCCAAGTTATCCGCATTTCGGTGAAACAATCTACTGGAAATAACGCTAAGCAGTGAAAAGTATATGGCTACTGTTCTTTTAAATTTTTACTTTCTACTTGAGTATCCTGAGTGCAAAACTTAAACCTAAGCCGACATATTCTTGTGGAAAAGAACAGGACACCACGATGTTCGTTAGAATAGAAAAAAGTGCGATCTTACCTGTCTATTCGTTCCAGATTTTGCTACTATGACGGAGGTTTTCAAGTTACTACTGTATCAACCAAAGTCGTTTGTTAACGTGTAGACCACCCGTTTCTCATTTCGGCAATTCAAAACAACAATACAGATTTACTACGGTACTATTAACAAGATTAATAGACAACAACAATGGACAAACCTTAACTGTACCGGGTTGTACAAATGATGTCAGCCAAAAATTCTCAAATGTTCCAAATGACAACAATAAATTCAGCTAATGCTGACAATATAGACCGGCAAATTATAAATGCCAAAGGATAAAATTGCCAATACAATGGTGAAAAATCGTCTCTGTTTTCTCCAAATACCACGTGCAAAAATATGTGGAATTTATTGACAGCCAAGCAATATGAATTACTTTATTAAAACAAAAGTGGTGTACAAGTGGATAAGGAAAATGTATGCACAAAAACAATGGTAGATAAAAACTTTTGAGAATTAAGAAGAATCAAATTGTTTAAACAGAAAATAAGAAAGAATTTTGCACAATTCACGTCTACAACACGACAACAAAAAGTGGCTTTACATCGCCAAACCGAAAGCGGCGCTGGAATGTGTGGTTGCGAGTACTTCCAGGATACATCGTTCATCTAATTATTAAGGTGATGGACAAAATCCTTCGAAAATCACTTTCATAATAAGTGCTTAGCCTGACATCGTTAGACTGACTTGGGGACTACACAGGGAAATATTCCCTCTGACGTCAGAATAAGCACATTAGAGGCAGTCTTAGAAACAAGATGAAGCATTGTCGTGCAAAGACACTGAGAACTCAAAATCAGAAGACGGTAAAAATAACCATAAAGGTTCGCCTCTCAAGGGGTTGGACTGATAGACACCATCGCTACGTACCAAAATCAGTAATAACTGTTTATAATTAAATGGACGGTTTTTGCGGAACGAAATGGCTGAATTAACCCACGTCAGCCATCAAGTTCGTACTGACATTATCACTCTAACCATGATGTGGTTTCATGATCAGCTGAAGGATTGCAAGCTGGCGATTCTTACCGTGATATTGTTTTCGGTGAAACTGCTCAAAAGTAGGTTGTGAAGTTGCGGTGTATTGCCAAAGCCTTTACGCTGGACAGTGGTTTATGATACACTATTAGACCTGGAAGATACCGTGAATCGTGAGAAAACCTAATTCAGGGTGTAATTTATGGCATCTTATTTTCCGAAAAGATACGCTAGAAAAATTTGTTTCAAACTATGTAGCAACACTCGAAACGGGTTGGCCGTGCGAAAATTGGCATTGGCTACACACAGGATCACTCAAACAGACGTGTCTCGGAAACATTTCCGAAATGTTAGAAATAAATTGACGTCCTTAATTCGCACAGACAAGCAATATCACCATTGGATATTGTTAGAACAGAAGGAACGAAATCAAAAGATACTCTACACGATCATTAAAAACGTGATTAGGCTAAACCGGGATTTTTTCATAATCAGACAACGATATGATTGACAGATAATGTCAGCGATACAACTAATGCCCTAGCAACATTCTATGTGCAAGTCTTTTGTCCAAATGATGTGTCTTGCCAAAAATTTACCTCGCTCATTAGAGGTGTAAATTCAAATGATGTTGATGTGAATCCTATTATCAAGTAATGTGAGTTTGAGCTTTTCGTCCCAGTATGCGATTTAATTATATACACATTAAATACGGGAATCATGGAAGGTAAATGCGAAACCTGAGTACTTACACCAATCTACAAAGGTGACAGTCGTTGTGGTTCGGCCATTTACTGCTGCTTCCAGTGGTATCTAAAATATTGGAACACTTATTGTGCGAAAGTTATTAGGCACCTTGAGAACCATAAAATTATTTCTCAGACACAAACATGCTCGGCTTACTTGCTCACGACTCTAAACGATTGAAGGCAAGCACTAGACGAAGTGAGTTCCACAGAATCCTTTTACGTAGATATGCCTGAAGTTTTCCAATGAGTTGATCACTTCTCACTACTTCAGAAGCTACAGGATGTTGACGTCACTAGAAATATAATAACAAGATTCGCAAGTTACCTGTCTGAACACAAAGCGAAAATCAGAAAAGATGGCGGAATTTGCCGAACTATTAAAACCAGAAACGGTGTCCTACGAGTTAAATAATCGTTCCAGTACTGTTAATATTTATGATCTACCAAAACTGGTACGATGTAAAATTGTTATTTTTGCAGTCAATGTAAAAATTTGGACGAAGTTCAACTTTGATGTGGATCGCCTAGTTTTACAAGCAGATATACATAAGCTGCCCGGCAGCCAATACAAAACAACCTACCCGTGAAATTCCGCGAGTAAAAATATTACAAGTTATGAAACCATTCTAACTCTCAATCATACTTGGCAGTCACACTCTTAAGGGCAGTATTTCGCAAAAATATATCGGTATTCATTGTGCGGAAATTTGAAAAACATTTTACAGTGCGAGGCCGTCTATGAGTATGCATGCATCTTACTCGGCTTACTCAGACGACTTTTCGGAAGTTTCCCACCTAACTCATTGTCAAAGATACTCAATACATACATACATCCAGTTGTGGAATACACAGTACAACCTTGGACATCATGGATAGAAAAAGACATATCGCTCCACAAAAAAAATTATCATAAGGTAACTGAAATCGTTACTAGATTGCATAATCTACCATTTGAGCAGCGACTAATTAGACTTCAATTGTGAAACCTAGATCGAAGACATAATCTTACAGAACAATCCATACAGGGTACCACCCAATCATACATCTATTTTATATTGGTTCAAATCTCCCGACAGTCACAACATAACCGTTCAAATCTCTCATTCCCCTTTAAACATTCACCGCAACCTTTACGCAGTCTGTGTGTGTATTATGTGAGAGAGGTTGCCGCCAGAAATTGTTGCCTATACAAACGAACTAATCTTCAAACAGATGTTACGAAATTTTATGTTGAATAATACTCAGTTGGCCACAGTTCGCTGAAATCCCTTAGTGAGTCTTTTTTGCATTACATACTTTGAAAAACAAATTTGCCGAAAATAAATTCCCAGTCGAACCTTTCTCCCTTTATGCCACACAACAATTGTGTCTTGTTGCTGTCATAATTTTTTCATGTAATTTATTATAATTAAATCTGCGTTTTCTGATTCAATATCTTGGAATATTTCTACGAACGCAATCATATACTTTAGCCTTTCTCATTTTAGAATAAACGATTGTTGCTACTTTGTCCTGTTACGAACAAGAACTGTGGGGCGTTGTGATCGTTTACCCTTTGTACATAGTCAACACACAAATTAATACCAATATACTCCTTCTCCACGCGGTCTTCGTTCTTCTCTGGTTGCTCGGATTCAATGCTGTATGCGGATATAACAGGAACACACAGCCTAACGTTTCATTCCTCACTACCCACTAAAAATTGGTGAGCCTGAAAATGCATTCAGTTCGAATCGACTTATAAGATACGCGCTAAGAACCATAATACAAACAAAGAGGAGAAGAAGGAAGATGATTTTATCAATCAATTCACAATACCCGTCTTTGACAAGACAGATCCACGTCTATGGTTTAAACAAATCTAAGCTCTTTTCGAATCATACCGTGTTTGAACACAACGCACACCGCGCTGTTGGAATGCTCCCAACGTCCATTGCCAGAGAAATTGCTGATTCAATTTATGTTCAACCTGCCACAGATCCATACGATAGGGTCAAATCTGCGATTATCTCTCGAATTGGTTCTACCGATAAGCAACACATGCGAAAACTCCCATCCAGCTCTGAGCTAGAAGATCGTACACGTTCACAACACTAAGCCATTTCTTACAGTTTCAGGGCACATAAAAGTTTGACGAGCGAGTAATACGACATATCTGGTTCCAGAGATTGCCGAATAATTTACGCAAAGCTCTGGTTAGCATGAACGACAGTAACCTAGACAAGCTTGCTCAAGTTGCAGATGATGGCTTTGACATCTGTCGTAACACATCAATCTGCACGATCAGCCAACCAATTTCTACCATTTGTACTTCCTCCGCAGATTTTAACTAGGATATATCCGATTTGAAATCTTAGATCAGCAATTTGACTTCACGAATCGAGCACATAAATAGAACTCGAAGCCGTCCTCGTAGTGGAAAGAACCCCTCGCAGCTTCAAATCCAAAAACCCAAATCAGGGAAGCTGCGAATCCAGACAGTAGAATCAGCAGTTCTGTCTGCAATACCACCAACCGCTTATTCGACATCACTGATGTTTAAAAACATACGTTTTCTGATCGACATGGGAGCCAAACGGAGCGTCATCCAACCCACAATCTAAGAACGCAGAAACTACTCTTCATTGAACCTACGAGCCGCCAACGGTACTCTAATGTCCACATATGATCAACATTCATTCTCAATCGACCTCGGCCTGTGACATAAATTTCGATGGATTTTCACTGTTGCCGATGTCAAAACTCCTATCATGGGAACCGATTTCCTTTCACACTTTAATCTTTCATTCAAAATGAGTAGACGAAATCTGAATGACAATTCCACAGAGATTAACGTCATCGGTAATTTGGGTAATTTACCCATACAAATAATTCTAGTCCTGATCCTCGATACTTCACCGAATTATGCTTATCTCATGAATGAACTTTTGGGTATCTCTGAACCCTATTACCACAACATTCCTCTAAAGCATGACATCAAAAACCATATTTTAACCCGTGGACCCCTTTTTTTCAGTAGACCACGCAGGCCGGCACCTAACAAACTCGAATCTGCCAAACGAGATTCCGAGCATATGATGAGACTCTGGATAATCCATCCATGAAATTCACCTTGATCCACAACTCTTCGTGTGGTCGAAAAGAACAAACCGAACGCCTGGCGTCCATTTGGTGATTATCGTGCTTTGAATCGTATTGCGATCACAGATTGATATCATGTTCCGCACATACATGATTTCACTCAGCCTTGTCACAAAAATCAGTTTTTTTAAGTTTCAAATTCCTGTAGCTGACGAACATATTCCTAAAACTGACACACAATCATGCGAGTTGCGAGACGCATCAACAAAATGTGAGTGATGACGATAAACAGAAATCGATAGATCAATATGGCACAAACGCTTATCCAAATGAAATGATAATGTGTAAGTTAACAAATTATGGTATTACAAAACATAAGAATGTTCAAATCACTACAGAATTCCTACACTGGAGCTACGGAAAATTAAAAAGGTTCACGCCTGCTGCATTATTGAGATGATGCTTCCAGGTCGATGGACGGGTCGGTTAGAATGTGTATGAATTGAGACCTGGAGGGGGGACCTAGAGGGAAAACTTACGCTGCACGCCTGAAATTCCTAGAAATTTTATCACTTAAGCGACGTCGTTTAAGAGGCGAATTAATTGAAAAGTTTTGAGATCTTGAAGTGGTTAAGCGGAGTTATCATAAATGACTTATTTGCATTAGTCCCCAGCTGAGCACCCGCGGGCATTCACTCAAACTTGTTAAGAAGCGATGTAGACTAAACTTTCGGAAAAACCTTTTCTGCCACAGGGTGGTAAATATTTGGAACCGGCTTCCAAAAAACTTATTTCCTGCAGTTCTTCCGCGAGTTTTGAGGATGGTTTGGACTGCATCTGGGGTAAGCTATTTCCTGAAAACTCCGCATAAATACTGTGCAAGATTAGGTAGTTCACCATTTGCAGTGTTATCTAGTAAATAAAGTTAATGTTAGAGTTGTGTTTTTTTAAATACACAACTCTCCTTTAGCTGACTTCTCACCGTATTGGAAAAGAGAAATTTCTTCTATTTTCCAGCATCAATCATAACGATGTGCTTCCAAATTACAACATGGATAATCTCTTGGCGGCGCGATCGTCGAGGATATCCAACGTACAATGGAAAAATCGTTTTGCTAGTTGTGGTTGCTTCTCTGCAGCTTCCTACTGAAATAAATTCTGGACGCTCAACTGGCTTGTTAGCCACTTACTGTCCTGTGCAACTGGAAATTACTGAACTGATAGGCTGTTCCGTTAACTCATTAAACATTATTCATCTACAAAACTTACCTGGCGAAATCTGCTAAAAAGTACCCTAAGAAGTATTATAGTTATGTTCAGTCTAAGAGTAAGACAAGGGAGCACATAGGTACCCTAATATTAGACAATGGCCAGAAAGCCAATTCTGACTCCGAAAAGGCAGTAGCTTTGCTGGATTATTTTCGAATGGATGGTGGGGATGCGATTCACTCAGTCCCAACTCTTAATACGGAAATGGGTGCCTCACTAAGCGAAGTAGTTTTTTGCACGGATGATGTCGCACGTGTTCTAAAGAATCTAAACGGAAATAAATCCGCCGGACCTGACGATGTGCATCCTAAAATTGTAAAGGGAATATCTAAGGCCTCTATGTGAGTTATATAACGAATCGTTCTGCAAAGGCATCCTACCAGATAACTGGAAGAAAGCCATTGTCGTACCCATTCCAAAGAGAGGTTGCGCAAACATAGTTAAGAATTTCCGACCGGTAAGCTTGACTAGTGTTTTATGTAAAACCTTGGAGAGACTTATCAGTGATCGATTGTGCAGCCATCTCGTGCACAATTCATCATTAAGCACGGTTCAACATGGCTTTCTTAAAGAAAGGTCGTGTGTCTCAAATCTGTTATGCTTTTTAGATCGAGTTTCTAAGACACTGGATGAAGGCGGACGGGTAGAGGTCTTTTACTTGGACTTTAGTAAGACGTTCGACTCGGTAATCACAGGTTCCTAGGGATGAAGCTCTCGGCCAAAGGCATATCTGGTAAGCTTCACGACTGGATAACCAGTTTTCTTCGTGATAGATCCTTTCAGGTCCGTGTAGGCGATACTACCTCTGAATTCGCAACAGTTACCAGTGGGGTCCCACAAGGTTCAGTATTAGGCCCAATACTTTTTCTGATCTTCATCGATGATCTGGCATCGCAGTTGTCATGTCCCTGCTACATGTTTGCTGATGATGTCAAATTCACCGGATCCAGTGATCACGGTGATTTGTTGAGAGATATTGAAAGGTCATTAAATGGTCGCAGGATTGATCTTCCTCTGAACATAGTAAATGTCATCTGTTGTCTGCAGCAGTCGACAGAATTACAGTAACTGCGAATAACGGTAGGATCGACTTTTCAATCTATTCAGAGGATTAAGGATTTGGGTATAGTCGTAACAGCGGACTTCAAATGGGCTGCGCAGTGTGCCACCGCTGCACAACGAGCTAGAGGAGAACTCTTTAGGCTTAAATCCGTTCTGACATGTAGAACGCCGGAAGTGTTTATCCCTTTATATACGGCGATTGTCAGGCCGCATTTAGAATACTGCGTGCAAGCCTGGAGCCCCTTCTTTCAAAAGGACATATTACTATTAGAAAGAGTCCAACGACTGGCTACCAAAATGGTTGAAGGTATGTTTGGGAAACCCTACGAAGAACGTCTAATTTCTTTAGGTCTCTTCTCCCTTCGGCGTCGGCGTCTACGGGGTGACCTCATAGAAACTTTCAAAATCCTGAAAGGCTTAGGCGACGAGGGCTGTCAAATCCTGTTATCTCGAGCGATCAACCCCTCAACTAGAGGACATACATTGAAGCTCGCGAAAAACCACAGCCGTCTGAATCTTAGGCAACACTTTTTCAGTGAAAGAGTGGTAAGCTTCTGGAACAAGCTGCCTGAGGAACTAATAGCTTGCACATCAATAGGTGCATTCAAAAGGGGTTTAGATGCCTTGTGGCTTGGGCTTTTCCCAGACTTTTTCCCGTGAATATGCAGGTTGTCTGTCGTCAAATTGTCCATTTTTTGTTCATTTTGAAATTATATGGTCTTGACCACAATTTAAAAAAAAAAATCCTGTTATATAATGCCTCGTTTTAAATGTCATGTTTTAAATGTACGCACCAATTTTCCATAGCTAACCTCTCACCGGCTTGGTGAAGAGAAACCCTTTCCGTTTTTCTCAGTCGCAGCTACAAATTCTGGGACCAAGGACGGCTTGGAAAACATCGGACGTACCTCGCATACGACGAGAATACCAGAGGAAATGAACCAACTTTGGCAGTGGTGGGCACTCCTTTGAAGCATCCACAGACGGAAATTCTGGACGCTCGATTGGCTTATCCCTTGGCGGCGCGATCGTCGAGGATATCCAAATCACAATAAGAAAAAACGCTTTGGACAGTGGTGGTTGCTTCTCTGCAGCTTTCCACCGAAAGAAATTCTGGACGCTCGATTGGCTCGTTAGCCACATACTGTCCTGTGCAAACTGAACTGAACATTATTCATCTGTTAATTATCATTTGTACACAGTCAACACACAAATAAATAGCAATATACTCCTCCTTTACGCAGTCTACGTTCTTCTCTGGTTGCCTCGGATTCAATATGGATATAACAGGAATACACACATCTTAATGTTTCCTTCACAACATTCCACGACAATTCAAATAACCTTTTCTGCAAAAAAACAAAAAAATTGTGAAAACCCATTCGGAAAACAACAAATATGATAGTCTTAGTTGAATAAATAGATTAATGAATACTTTTTACTTAGCTATCGAAGGCGTGCTAAGCATGATTAATAAATATCAAAATGTTCGTCTTGCAACGTTTCAAGGTCAAATATGCAGCGGAAATTTAAGTTGGTTAAAATATAATTTAAAATGAATGCTGTCTATCGTCTGTTCAATCGATTAGACATGTAACACGCAGCATATGTTAATGAAAGTAGTATCAAGGTCAATGTTTTTAGGTCCAGTAAAACAGTTGTTTCACAGCCCCCATCCAAGAAGTCTTGTCAGAGGAGAATTCTGATTGTGAATCGATAGCCGAAGGGTCACTTTGAATATTGGCAACCTGTTTCAAACAATTCAGACTGGATAATAGTATCTCAGCAATGAGTTACTCAAAAGTCAGCCAAGGCTCTCGATCTGCATGGATATGATAAACGAAGAACCGACCGGAAATAAGCCGAGTTATGTGCTGCTTGCAGAACCGGCCGTCTGGCATGGTCTTAGTGTAAACCCAGTAGGAGCAAATACAGGTACATCCGTAGGCTTCGGAAACAGTCCCTGCTGAGAATTTCTCGCATCCCCAGGGTTGATGGCAAATGGACAAGCTTGGAGAGAACTGAATTGGCGTACCGAACGGGGCTGATAAGCACCTGTCTGATGGGTTTTCGGGTAGGACGTTGAGAGTTCATGGTTAATGGCTGGGGCAACTAATTCGGTGTGCGACATTCGTCTGTGTTTTCTGAGGATTGCGTGTCCCACGACTGCATCGGTGGGAAGGGTGAATATGTACCTGAGGGGGAATAGAAAACTCTGTTGCATAGGCTTATGGCTACGGCCGACTTGTGAGGACGATGTACTAACACATGCACGGGAGCACACCAAGCGGCAATAACGTGTTAAATACCAACTATATAATCGGCGAACCTTACCGATTGCCCATAATATCCCAGAAGAATTCGGCGGGTAACAATTAGGTCAAAGCGTCTACGTCTATGTTCCAGTTAATACAGACGAAACTTGTCAAAACAATCCTCATAAGTAAGCAAATGGAGACCCTTCATCATTTTCGTTGCTCTCCGTTGAACTTTCTCGAGATTAGCTTTCTCTCTTTTTGATAATAGATAGCACGCTGGCAGACCGTATCCAAGAAGCCTGATATGCGACTCATATATTATCTTGAATATATCAGGAGGAAGCACTGAGAAAGATAGCCGAACTGCACATAACGTTCGATTAGCGGCGAGTAATTTTCGGGAGGATTCCACATTTTTCTTTAATTGAGTCAGACACAAGTACCCCCAGATCTCTCTCCCACTTTACAGACTTGGTAGACGCACCGTCAAGAAACTACGTCCTCATCGCCGACCTAGGTCCTATGTGGTATGGTATGAGAGCACAAGCCTGATCCAGGCAAAGTGTCGCACAGTCAGAGACTGCACATCTGCGAAGATACTGTCAGGTTGCCCAGTCCTAGGCAGATATAAGGAAGAAAAGAACAGGAAATGGTAGTGAGACTCCAGCCTGTTTCAGCATGCAGCTCACTACCTCTGGCCAATCAATTTAGCACGGTGTTAGCCGCACAGCATAGCTACACACTTCACTGGATTTATTGGTAGTTTCCAGTAGATGGAACAGTCTTGTACTTGATTCTGTATCCTTTGCAAGATTATCCCATCTTCACTTGTACCAACCGCGCTCCACATCTTTAGGTCGTCAGCATTTAGATGTCGCATTTTCCGTAGAACCCATCCTTGCCAAGCCTAGAGCTACACTTAATCGGTTCGTTGGCAGCAGCTACAAATTGCTGGATTTATTGTGATATTGGACTTTAATGCACGAACCCTGTTGTCTAAATGTACAATGGCGGCTGTCCACCGGGATCCAATATGAGTGCAAAACCAGCTCTGTCATTCAAAACAATCGATGCGTGATACATCACGAAGGCTTATTAAACACACTGGTTGCCAGGTTCATGAACCACCGGGCATGTTGGCGGAATTTTAAGGCTACGGAAATGTAATCTACGGCGGCTGTTGGCAGTTTTTGAAAACTGTTCTACCTCAACGCAACGAAGGGTAGTAGGCTGTTAGGCATCAGCCATGTAGTGCGTGGGGCAGAATGTTGGTCAGTTACAAGATGCACAGAATATGGAGCGATGGACAAAACATTTTGGCCTTCTGTACCTACTTATTTTGAAGATACAAGAGACCATAACTCATAGGTGATTTCTCTCGAGGTTCTGACTCAATCAGTGATCTACAATAAACTCCAGAGCTTTGAGCGTTATGGATCGTAAAGTACTTATATCTTGTGACCGCCATTGTTCAAGGATGGTGATTGCACCATAGTTTGCGAACTTTAAATGTTTTTGCTAATATGGGACTGAGCAACCTGTTGTCATCGCTAATTGCCCCGGTTTGAAACCTTGCGCGATATTGCTGCTAAGTGAAGTCAATGGCGTCAATTTAGTTTATTTTGTGTATCATTATTTTGTCCCATATCATTTTATCGTAGTTAAAAAGTACAATGAAATAATGTGTGCTGTGAAACGACTAAGCTGCTTCTTTCTCACGCATTCGTATATTTCGCTTTCTCTTCACGCGTCCGCTCAGCTGATTCATGTTGCGTAACACTTTATCTGGCTCCACCCGTACTTCATGATGATCGTATGTTGTCAGCAGAAAGTAATCAATTGGCGATATTTTGCGGAAACCCGGTGTTACGTTACACGGGAAATCAGGCGCATGGATCGATAAGCAGAACCTTTTTGAAGCACACTTTATATGGCCTTCTGCACCCGCTGATTTTGAGCACATGGAACATTGTACTCCATGGTCGATTTCTCTCGAGGCTCCCACTCGATCAGACATTTACAATGTTCCCTGAAGCCCTAAGCGTCATATGACGCATGACGAGTGCTTCTGGGTAATGATGATGATGACCGAATTTTTCTGATCACATAAACAGAATCGCCTCCACGTGCATGAGCTTCTGTGACATTCTTGTATTTTACGGTTAATATCCTGTTAAAGCGATTGCATGGATGTGCAATCGCGCAGCACTTCCGTGCTAAATTGAGTTGCCACCGGTAGTGAGCTGCATGCGAGTACACGCTGGATTCTCACTGCTATTTCCATTCCCCTTAACTTTCTAGGCCTGGGCAACCTGACAGTATCTGAGCCCACGTGCAGTCTCTGACTGTGCGTGACTTTGCCCGGATCGGGCTTGTGATTTCATACATACATCATACAAGCGTCATATGTTATCAGGCACTGATGCCGTCGTGACCTCGTTGTTCAAGGTGGGCGGTTTCATTCTAGTTGGTGAAGTTCAAGCGCCTTTCGCCTGCATATGGGCTGATGATCGTGTTCCGATCCCTTAAAGAAAATCAGTAATTGCTCCGATTTTCAAAAAGGGACAGTGTGATTCCTTTGAAAATCATCAAGGTATCATTCTTATTTCAGCAGCTCTTAAAATACTGGTATCCATCTTGCTTCACCGGTTGAGTAACAAACGGGAAGAGCAGATCTGCGAGGAACAAACTGGGTTTGATAACGGCCTGAGGTGTATAAATAATAACTTCACACTCCGTCAATTACTAGAACAATGTCACGCGTTTCGTAGGCCAGCTATCATGGTCGGGTGAGCGCAGGTGTTGAACTTCTGCCGGATGAGAGAGCTACCGATCTAGAGTGTGCAGATGACATCTCACTTCTGGGAGATGACCATCATACAATGCAACATGCTCTGGACCGCCTGGCGCTTCAGTGTAGGGCACCTAAAAAGTATAAATACTTACCTAGGACTCAAGTGTATCACTTCCAAATGTAACTTTGTGTGATGCCAATCTAGAAATTGTTGATATCTTTGTCTACCTCGGCAGTTGTATCTCTGCTGGCGGTTGTGTCGAATTAGCCATTTATGCCGTCAACGCCCATTCGGTGGCAGCATCGCGTTACAAATATGGATGTCTGCAAACAGGTGATTGAACCAAGAGAAACAGGACCACGAACCGAGAGAGATGCGAAAGCTTGCTGGTTTGCAATGGTTGGGACGTTTTAAGAATGCCTCATCATCTTTTACCATACCGCGCCCTATTCGCAAAGCCTGGTATAAGCTGGGAGAAATGATCGGCTGGCCGGTCCATGACGTGGCGCCTTGGGATGAAGAAACTCACCGTAGTGCTAGGCTCGGTGGGGCGTATTCGTTTTCCTGGGTGGGTTCCAAAAGATCCACCCAATAGTTGGCTGGTGACTTTACGAGATATGGTTGCAAACCGAAGTAATTGGCACCGGTGTATTTTATTGTCATTTTTTATCCGATATTCTAATATTATATTTGATAAAAAAGAAAGAAATCACAAAATTGCATGCAATGAAACTATGAAAACGAGCTGCTTTTTGCTTTTACAAATACCGCTTGCTTGCTTTCGTTTTTACGTGATTGCTTAACTGCATTTCTTTCTTCATGTTTCTTGGAACTTTGTGCTTCATGATGATGATCATGATCATGATGTACGCGACAGTGCAAACTGAATGAATTGTGAAAGCCGCTCACACAGACCAGGAGCTGGAAATAGTTGCCATTTTATAGATAAACTGAGTGGTTTTCTCCTTTTCATCCGCTTGATAAACCAGGTCCGCAGCATCACATCTACCATCATCACATGAACTATCGGTATTGCTATGATGTGACTAGGACCAAACTGGCGTGAATAGCCAAAGGTTGTTCTCGAGAATGATCGGTCAATCGAGTTCACTACTCTACTGGTAACATACGCATCTTTTGTGCAAGAAGCCTGGGGTTCCATCTGGTAGGTGTTTGAACAAAATTACTCTTCATACCTAGCAGTCACAGACTGTATTCAGACTAGAACTCAACCGAATGATCATATTGTATAGGTGTAAAGTACACTGGCAAAGGGTTGTTTCAGTCATGGACTCTCATATAATAATGCACGAATATGCGATCGTGCATTACTTTTGCACTGTGCAGCTAATGCCGTGCTAAACTGATTTACTATCGCTTTTGAGCTGCATGCGAAAGCACAGTTAAGTCTCTCCCTCTCTCTCTATATATATATATATATATATATATATATACTTAAAACAATGCCTCAGTTGGCGTTCGGTCATTCGTACCTTAACTGCAACGTTACAAAATGGCTTTGCATTCATCTGTGCTAGACCCAAATGTGACCACTGTAGTTCATACGCCTACTTTCAATGTAGGATTTTTCTTTGTTCTCCGTTTTACTAGTTGCTTGGATCGTCGATAGGGTGTATTTTATTAGCTTTTTGTTCTTTACTATGTTCTATCCAAGACGGCGAGTTTGAAATGGTTAATTTTGTCGATATTTTCGTCCACTATATGAATTTTCTTTCAGACGCTTGCAACATAATGCCGACTTCAATTCCTCCATTCGACGCCTTCGACGCACTTTTAACCGAAATCGTTCGTTATGCATCTGATTCGACTAGTAAGGTAAACATTATTTCATTCTCCTATTCTTAACTACAGTCTACCAATCCAGTTCAGCTCCGAATTCAACTTTTGGACTCAATCGGATTTACCGTTGGCCAGAAGTTGACCGAAAGGTTAGCCTTTTCCTTTAGGATATCAACAGACAGGCATACTAAAGATCGTCCTCGATTTGTCACGGAATTAGATGTGATCAAATACGTTTGTACGGACTTTTGGGCTTCCGTCTTTCATAAGCAAGTCGAAACACTGAAGACTGACCATCAAGTACCATGCTGATCAACATAAAATATTGTAGGATGTTTACGTACTTTCAATATCGACATTTTGTCTTCTTGAGCGATTCTCAAGCAATAATCGCCACAATCAAGATATTTCCAAGGTATTTCACCTCACAATCATTTTCTTTAGTTCATGGCTTTCCCCAAAGGTCTGCTAAGAGGCGCACTATACAATCTGGGACTAAATTGCGAAGTTTCTGTTGACTATGAAGATTTACCATCATGTAAGCTGATTGAGTTTATGATCACTCTTCTTCACAGGCCAATTTAGGGTAACGATAATCCGTGGGGATTAATTTTTTGTTGAAAAATGTGCTCCATCTGTGATAAAGTTGCGACGGTTATTGCAGAGTATCCAAAACTGTATATCATTATACACTCTTTTAAAATTTCTTGTCACTTCTGTATCACTTATCAGGTACAGTCCACAATACACAAGGAAAATGAATTTGCAATCCTGTCTCAGTCATATGCATTGTGGTTTTGGGCACCTGTAAGCTCGTTCGTTTTTTAGGCACAAACGGTTTAATTATACCCAAATAATGGATTGAACACTCGACTCAGTTTCATTATCGATCTACAATCAGTGGTACTCATATCGTAAACACGTACGCACTTGATTTCCGCGACACTACTGATCATTTACCGCCTTAGTTTATGGTAGCAAAACCTGGATCAACCACGCAAAACACGAAGAAAAGCTGAGTGATTTCCGTTATGGACGCTGAGCCTAAGAGGTAGAAAGAACTTACTTTAGAGCGCTAACTGTGGGGGCGACAATCTTCAAGATGAGGTTGAGCGGGCGCTTGCTTTCGGTTACTGAATTTAGATAATACCGACGGGGCCGATCCATTGGGCACCACGGATCGCTATAAGAGATTGATACTTTCAAATGGCACTATATTATCATGTGAAAGGCGATGAGTATGACACGATCAGGTACATTCATGGTGGATATCGACCGAATAAGGCCAACGGGTCATTTATGATGAAATTTCATAGCTGAGCGCTGGGTTCTTGCTGAAAATGCCCATAGATACATATGTCACTGTTATCGGCTTCTTGTCCTAATTGAGCGCGTCTTGCGATGGATAAACAGGGTTGCTTTGCTCATGAGTTTTTTGTCCGGTATCTAACGAAATCTTTGCAGAAAAATCCCGTTTCATCAGAATCTAGAGGGATTTTCATGTCATTCATTTTCCCACAATCATGAATGAATTTATATGAAAAACCTATTAAATTACCAGCGATAGTAAAGGCTAACGTAACAACAGCGGCAACTTCTAGATCGTTTTCGATTTTTGAATAATTTTGCACCAAATTGACACTTGAATTGTTTCCATATATGCCTTCAAACCAAACGACAGTGAACTTTCGGTACAGCCATTATATGACTCACAATCCAAGCATGATGATTAACACTTCATTGCTTTGACAAGTCGACTTAATACTAAACGGAGAGTTTTGTGTTTGCGGGTAATTCCCCAAACACAAATTTTTGATCGTTTCGTTTCTCTGTTCCAACATGGCTAAATAGGAGAGTTTTGTTGTATATATCTTCTTGGAGTGTTCGCTTAATAGTGTATGTTGTCAACTGGCGTGGTGGACAGTTTGTTACTTTGCGCGACAGTGAAAGTCGTCGCGCTGACGCCTCTCTACTCTTTCACAACACTTGACGGAATGCGTGTTTGTTTTGAAATGCAGGCAACTCATCCCAGCGTGTTTGTGCCTAATTTTCTACAGGTTAACTAACGCTTTAAGTCCTCTTCTCTTTATGATTTTATTATTCCATGGTTGTACAGCAGATAAGCCCTCCGTACTTGCTACCGATCAACTGGGATGAAATCCTTCACCATTTACATATACAAGTACCAAGAAAACATGATTTAGAATATGATTGTATTTGCAATGCGGGTCGATGAAACAAAATCAATTGAATCACTTGATATCCAGCTTGCCACCAGCTGTCCGATTAAGGATTTCTTCTATTGTGAGCGATTGTCCTAGAAGCAACGTGAGAGAGATATTAGGAACACAAAAACGAATAACGAATGCAAAATCTTCAAAGAAACATACCCGGGTTTATGTTATATGTCCGTCTGATTCCATCCGGGTTCGAAGGTGTGACGCAATCATCCTCTGGATTTTTCCTCAAGCACGAATCAATTTCCACCGAACTGAAGAAAGCAACGGACTGCAACGAATTGAATTCACACGATATTAATGCAAGAAGTAAGGAGAGTGGATGGTTTACAGTCAATCGAAACCTTACCTCTGGAAGATCACGCATACCCAGTTGGTATGCGAAAAATGCTCTGGTGAACAGATTGCTGATCTGCGAAAAGGCAAGAAAATTTGTTTAGGGGCTTTTTAATAATAGATTAGTCATTCGAGTCACGACGCTGTTAACTTAAATTATACATGTTAGCAAGTCGCCCTGGAAAGCCACTATCTATTATGGTTTGTAGCTAGTGCGAATATTGCAGGAGCGTCAGTTACTTTACTTTTGTGCGACTATCTCCTCCTGGAGGATGAGTCGGCTTCAATGAAATGTCTTGGGAATTTGGGTACAAAGCGGCGTCCCCAGCACCACTCGGCATTTGTTCGAGTCAGCTTCTCTAGCCTTTGCACAACCAAGTGTAACCTGCAAGGCAGCAGGGAGTTGCCAGAAAGAAGTGGTGTGCAACAACTAACCGCCTGCCAGACTCTGTTTCAGATTTTTCCTCAGGGTTTTCTCCCGAAATTTTTCCTTCGATCGGGTATCCCGCAAGGCAGCGGAGGTTTAAAATTAAGGTTTTCCTTCCCCTAGATGAAATGCCCTCTCAGGCTAACGAGCTCAATCTGCCCGAAGCAAACTGGTTTTCAGGCGACAGTCACTCGCCCTTTCTCTTGTTGGTAGAAGCAGTTCCGTCTGGCTTGGGGAGCCACTCGTGCAGGCCAGAAGCTGGACTTGGTTTTCAGAGGCTATTTGAGACACATGCCATATGGGAGCATTTTATAAACAGTGGGAGCTTATCCCCACTGCCATCCCCGGCTATGACAACCTTCGGAACCGGAGCGTCAGTTAAGTTTACACGAGTGTAGTGGCCTCTCCTGGCAAGGTGGCGATTCACACCAGGCTATAGCACGGCAAACAAAAGTTTATTTCGCAAATAGGAGCTCTCATTTTTACGATTATGTGCGGAAGAATAAGAGGCATCGACTTTTGAACACGCTGTACGTGATATTTTCTGTTTTCCAATGATTTCTATCGTTGTAAAAGAAAAAAAGATTCGTAGTCCTGCTTGTTCATACTCACAGTGATGATACGCCTCCATTGTTTTCATGAGATGGGCGGCGTGATCAGATCCGAGACACGGAAGAGGACATTTTACCTTCGATGTGATGTAGTTTTTCTCTCGCCACAATCTAAGCTCGAGTGATTTTTGAGCGTTTGTATGATTCTATTTCCGAGCACCATGCTTCCTTATCCGAACCTAGCCATGTAACGCGTTGTTCACAGCCAAGTAGTTAAAACCCACATCATCAAATGGACACAGTGAGTTTAGGTTTAGTGAGTGTGTTTCCATCTGATGACGGTAAACAGACAAAAATCGGATGTACATGGGGTGCGAGCAACAAGATACATTGGTTTTTCACAAGCGTTTTGAACACTTGCCTAGAGATCTTTTTGTGGTTTGTTTTACGAACGATGGCTTCAACGTATCAGATTATTTATCTAACAATGCTTTCGCGGTTTCCACAGTTGCTTGATAATATGATCACAGAAAATTATTATTCAAATGGAAATTCAGACTTCTCGGAAGCGGAACACTTTCTAGCTGATATAGGTACAAAATAGGCCATGCAAATGATCTGATCGAGGTAGATTCATACCGGACACTTACTTGGAGCGCCAACGCGACACGATCGGCCGAGTCCTTGTGACACAAGTAGCGCACCTCATCATGAATGCTGATACACAAGCGCGCAGGGAGTTTGTACTCTTTGATCAACCAGCTCATCACAAGCAGCGTGCAGTGCAGGTAGTCGACGGCCGAACTTTGCACCACCCAGTTAATGCGACTGGGGAGAAACTGGAATACAATACACAGAATTGCCTTATCCGATCGCATCGGTGGATATTGAATGAGAACAGTGCAAATGCAAGATAAAGGAAGCCCGCCGTAATTCCAGGAACGTATTAAACGCACAAGTGGCAAGAACGTGGCGGACCAAACTATACAGTCTACCCCGGTTAGGAGAAAAATGTATGCCAGTCCAATGACTTTCGAAACGACCCTTTTCTTTACATTTACAGTGACCTAAAGAAATGTAATTGTGATGCCAACGGCTCAAGACATTGGCAACGAAGCTCCATAAGTTCGGATGGTTTCATGCGATCCGATATCGCAGTGATGAGTTACATATAAACGCATGCCGAAACCATGACCAGTGGCTGTCTTGCTGTAGGCATCTTTTGCTCGCTTGAGTAATAACACACGAAATGCCGACTGCTGGCAAAAATATTTTATGATGTATGTCCGTGAAGGTGTCATGCTAACGTCGGCCCATTGAATCACGACATTGAGTTGTGTATATTTATCGATCGAAGTCTATTATTACGAATACGTTACTTTGCTGAGCTCATAGCTTCCCCACGATTGCAACATTGAACATCGAGATCTTTGCATGAATTTATCAAGGATCATATACTGGGTGTTGTAACATTAGGATTGAATGCAATATCAATTTTATCCTCATTGGGACGTAGAATATCATAGTATTGGCGCCGGATGCGAAACATTACTCAACCGAAAGTTGTTTTCCATGAGACGATTGGTGACTAAATTGCTGATATTGAGCTAAGGCCAGACACGGAGGTCCATGCAAATCTTGAATACAACGACATTCACCCTAAATAACGAAACAACAGTCTAGTCCTGGCATCAGCCCTAGACGCGAGAGGATTCGCAAGCCCATCAAGAGGATGCAAACCATTCGTATTTCAGTTGAATGCAAACTTACGTTGTCCTTGACTAGTTTAGGATTCAGCGCCCGAGTCATTGCAGCTTTCAAGACCGGCGTTCGGGGATCGTCACTCCGGGCGATACGTTCCAGTTGATTGAAAACAGCTGATTCGGTCCCACCTTGCCACTTGGTTTTTACGTTTGTGCCCAGCTGAACGTCTGCGTCATCGACTGTGACACGTTGGCCTTTGGTTGTTCGCATCAAGTGTGTGGCCTTCAAACTTGCTTGCTCTGACTGTAAAAGGCGAGAGGATCGATGGATTGGGCGTATTCCAAATTTGCATCACACAGATTTTAACGATTAAGCGGTGATACACTAACAGACAAGAATTATCTGTTGACCGAGTGCATTGGTAAAACAATATATATATATTAGAACTAGACAGCAACATTTACATCGTTATGACAATAGCGTTGACCTTACAGTAACCTGAATTGTGCAACGTTAGCGTCCAGAAGAAGAAGAAATTGACTTTATTCGTACACACGAATTTTCAGCTGTTACAATAATTTCACCACAAATTTAAAAAAAAATGATAAACATGTCCCGACATCGAGTTACAATTTGTCGACTGAACGATTTTTCTTGTCTGTCTTAATTGATTGACATACGATCCAGTTTACTAGCAAAAGTTTTTGGGTCAAACGTTTCATTGCAAGTCCCGGTATCTCGTACTTCGTTCTAAAGTGCACGTCCAAATTTGACCTCAGTTGATCCGAAAGCTAGTGGATGGAGGTCTCACAGTGTCTAGGGGTGAACTGTGCGTAACCCCATATGGCACGTCATTAGAGAAACCCGGTATAAACAATGGTCTCACGGTCAACTACCACACGGCGCGATTTCTGTAGGACGAAGGGAGTTTGATTAGACATTACAACGTTTTATGGTAATTGTGAAGCTGTGGTTTTCGTGATTATAAATTCTTGAAACGCACATTTCCCCATCCCTCTAAGCATGCAAAAAGACACCCATTTAAACAAAGTGATAGAGCTGGTAAAGAAACACCGAAGACGTCCTTATTTATCACTAATATCCCGACATGGAATCCACGCCGGATGTGTAATCGTACAGTGCGGCTGACACCTTGCTAAATTGATTGGCCACTGGTAGTGAGCGGCATGCTAAAACACGCTGGAGTCTCACTATCATTTCTATTTTCTTTCTCATATCTGGGCAACCTGACAGTATTTTAGCCCACGTGCAGTCTGTGACTGTGCGACACTTCGCCTGGAACAGATGTGTGTGTTCATACATACATATACGCCCATGAAATGACCATTGTTGCAAGAAGCTCCGAGGCCAGAACCGTTAAGCAGATTTCTCTAAATTTCAGTATGACTCGTAAATCCAGTCCTGCACCCACAAAATAATCAAACCAAATGTAACTCCAACAACGACGACACGCTTACAAACGGACACTGACCGAGAGGTTCGAGAATTTTGAAAGCAAATGTTTCGCGAATTCCAACCCCGAGCCATACAAACGGGCATAGTTTAAAACCTTCGACTCCTGCCGGCTGATGCCGACGAGTTGTGCGATCTTCGTGTGCAAATCGGTTCCGTCCGCTTTGTTCCCCTCCAGCGTCATCCATCCATACGGGGTGGCACCTGTGAAGGAGAGCACGCAGAGTGGGAAGTCATCGAAAGGATGGTACAAGAGTAGATAATCATGTCAACGACTTTTGCGGTGGCTAGAGGCGGTGATAGACAGCCAGCATGATGAAAATGACAATTGAAAATAACCAGCTAGAGCTTTCAACACACAACATTCGCCAGCCGACGAGCAGGAGTAAGAACAGGTCAAGTAGAATTCCGTCTATCACAATTAGTTCACCATCACATTAAACAGCTAATAGCAAGGAGGTTAAGCTATGTGATCCAGATGGGCGCGGAGGTATATGCTTTTAGACGCGTGAGTCAGGTTGTTAGTTTAAAACATCTTCCGTATAAATAGTTCGCGTAAACTAAAATGACAAGAACCTAAAACAATGTTTTACATGTTCACAGTTCACTAAGCCTAACGTTGCGGTTACGAATGATGAATGCCAATTGGAAGAGGCCGACAGAACACTCCACGTACCGTGAAATCCGACACTCGCATCGCCTATAAGCGAGGCGATCCACATTTCTTGCGAGTCAACATCCGCGCCGACAAAGCAGTGGCCGGGAAACGCTTGCACCATCGCTTTGATCTCACTGCCCAATCGATTCTTGTCCGCGTTGCTTGCTGTGAGCCAAAGAGGTTCCACGGCACGTCGCGATACGGTACCAGCTGGTATGACTTGAGGGAGAATCGCACCATACACATCGGACGAATTGAACGATTCGTCGCTAACAACCGGGACGGAAAAGAGTGGAAAAATAGAAGACACCGATTTGTTCAAAGTTGAGTAACAGGACGAGAGTAACATCACAAATGTGAAGACGTTTAAAGTAAGTAAGTATCAGTCAATGACGCGCAGCAAAACAGGACTCATCATCAACACAGACAGTATTACACGGTTCAACAAATAATCTGTCCGCTGTGATATTCCACTGCCACAAACAAGTAGAATGCGATTTCTATTATAAAAGCTGGGAGTCGGCATGTGAGTGACGTTTTCGTCATCATCAGAGACAGCATTACACCGGTAGCATGTGCCGAATCGTTAACTGCCCACAAACCATGAAAAAAGTAAAATCCTAAAAGATGGGGAAGGGTTGGACTTGAATAGCTACGGATTCTATAGAAGAGTAAACAAACAAACTGGGAAGAGGTGCCGACACCTCGAAATAACCATGCATTCAAACAAGTTTCGTGAACGAGTAGAGCTACCTCAGCATGACAGCTTCCTTGCGGCTTTCACTGCCATGCATCATAACAAGCTTTTCTCGTCACTCCGCTTGACAAGTACAAGGTTAAGCAAACACTCCAAGAAGATGCTTAGTGCAAGACCGCCATTGAACACGGTTCTCGGACATATCCTGAAGCGTAACTAGCCATTGCGATATCTGATCGCGGGAACCAGCCTGGAAGACGTGCTGCGCCGACTTTGGAAAGGTTACTAGTAAGGGTTTTTAACTGCCTATGCCACGTGACGATTTGGCCACCCCGAGATTTACGCCAATCAGGATGTGGCGTCGCAAAAAGAATTGTTTCGGAAGTCGGTGGTCCGGCATCCGTAAAACGTGATCCAACCAGCGTAACCTATGCAGGTTGATCTGCTTCACTATATCGACATTACTACCGAACAACTTAGTTCGGAGAGCATCGGTGCGTATGCGATTGTAACAGCTAACTCCTAAAATGTTCCGGAGACACCGGTTGTCAAATACTTGGAGACGCTGAATGTGTTCTTTACGTAAGGTCCAGGTTTCGCACCCATATAGTAACAGCCCGAACTGTCGCTTTATAGACTCTACCCTTGAGTAATAGAGGCAATCCTTTCTGGCGCCAGAGGTGGCTTAGGTTGCGGAATGCTACGGTCGCTTTAGAAATGCGTGCCGAGACCTCGTCACCTAACGATGCATAATTATCGATACAACTACCGAGATACGTAAAAAAATCTACAATTTCAAGCGCCTGATTGTCAAGTAATAAAGTGCTGTTCGATATGTCGATGTCCTGCAGCAGAACACTGCACTTAGAGGGTGCAAAACGCATTCCAAATGCGGGCACGATACTAGATAGCTTGTTTAGTATCGCTTGTGCATCTGTGTACGAGTCGAAGAGCAGAACTATATCATCAGCATAATCCAAGTCGAGAAGCTTGACGCCCGGCATTATGTGAACTCCGAAAGCTGGGGCTCCTTCGTTTCATAATTCCGTGATGGCTTCAATTACAAAATTGAACTAAACGGAGAAACTGGACGTCCTTTTCGGACGCCACTTGTGGTGGGGAATTTAGGTGAGAGTTCGTTGTAAGCCCTAACACATCCGGATTCATGAGCATAAAGTGCACGCAGTATGTTGACATACATTTGCAGAACGCCTTTGCACAGCAAGGTGTTAAACAGGTCATTTCGATCGACTGAATCGAATGCTCCTTTGAAGTCTAAAAAGATGGTTATTGTCGGCTGTCGATAAGTGTGCCGCAGTTATAAGATCCGTCGAAGAGTAAAAATGTGGTCGAATGCCTCTGCCATGCCAGAAACCAGCTTGCTGCTCTCGGATCTGTGATTCCCTATGCGATGTTAATCTTCGAAGTCACATGATCGCTAATAATCTCGTATTGATGGGAGTGAGACTTATCCCACGGTGATTAGAGCATGAGCTTCGCACATCTTTTGTAAATATCGGTATGATAACCGATTCTCCCCAACTCTGAGGGACTCTGACAACCACACATAACGCCTAATTTGCTGATTAGAACTTGGCAACCTTCTTTGAACAAAACAGGCGGTATGTCATCGGGGCCAGCAGCTTTGCATCATTTCATGGATTCGATACACGCTTTAATTTCCAAATCATTAGGGGGATCTACACTAACAGGCCAAGGATCACACTGCTTCAAATGAGGGAAAGATTCTGTCGCAGGCGACCAGCTGAATTGATCTTCAAAATGTTCGGCCAGAGTCAGAGGCGGCGATTCTTATTAGTACCGTCTATTTCGGCGATAGTCTCACTCACTCCTTTTTTCGAAGGCCCCGTCGATCGAATAAGTTGGGAGAATTTAAGCACATTACCCGCAGTATTTACTATATAGACCTTATTTAGCCATCGCTTTTGTCTGTCTAGTCTTAAGCTTCTTTTAAGTTCATTCCTTACGCGTCCACATTGTGTATTGTGTCCAGGACCATGCGGTATTTGGCGTCGCTGGTGAAGAATGTCTATGGAGCGCTGTCAAATCCAGTGAGACTTAGGGGCTCGCATAATCCCTGCTATTTTGTTCCACCTTTCATCGACAGTTGCATACAGAGCAACTGGGAGTGAGTTACGTAAGGTGGTCCTATGAATTTCTTCAACTACAAGCTGAGAGAATTTTTCGACCGCAATGCGTTTCCCATTCGAAGGTTTCGTACCGGAGAACTTTAACGAGAACCTACATCGCACAAGAGCATGATCCGAATCTATGCACGAATTCCAAAAGGAGCGGCAGTCCTCAATGCAACCTCTCTAGCGAGCACTTATGGCGATATGGTCGATTTGGGCCGAAAGTTGGCTTCCACCCGGCGAGCGCACCTGACACATTGACATATTTTATGGCGAAAAGAAGTGCTGCTAATGAACAATCGAGATTTTGTACAGAATTGTATGAACCATTCACCATTATTTATGCGTTGGCGTTAGACAGGAGAGCAATTACGGTTCTCGACCAAAGCCTTTGGCTAAAAAGCCTGACCCACAAGGCAGCGGGTTAGGTTGAGACCGCGTTCGTCTGACCTCTATCCATTTACCTTCCTGGTATGAGTGACTCTGAAGGTGCTCGGAGAGCACCACCCAGTATAGCTCAATGGGTCATAGAGGTACACAAGCCATCGCACCACGTTAATGTCCAGTCTCAGCGCGAACTCGTATGAAGCAAATGAAATTTGCTTGATATCTCGTGTTGTAAGCCGTTGGTATCTTGGGATTGTCAATTTCACCAACGCGCTCTTAAATTAAAATATTATTAAATATATACATAAATTTAACTTAAAATGCTATTTGTCCGTTGCAGTGCCGAGAGTCATATCGTGCTCTTTGCCCCATCGACCTTGTTGAACGCATTTCTACCAGCATTCGTGATTTCCACTGCCTCTCCATGCAGGCGTTCCACTTAAGGCTTAATGATGCGTCGCATCACAGCTACGTTTTCTAGGTATACACATTCTGGCTGGAGCCCAACACATGTTCAGATAAAGCCGATTCTTTGAATAGAGACTGACAAGCCGTCAGGGCAATGACTAACCGATGGGTCCCACACATTTTCAGATCGCAATACTGTTCAG
>JACCGJ010018960.1:0-21733 GCA_013407085.1 Atriophallophorus winterbourni | reverse complement strand
TAGTCCCCACACGGAAGGTAAATTTCAATTTGAAAATGAGGATTTATCATCGAATTCACGAATGAATTTCTCTAAGCCGCGGAATCATATAACAACTTGCGGTTACAAATTGCATGTACTCGAAAGAGCGTAGAAAAAAACCCAATTACTATTCGATTAAGTTGTGTATTAACAAACCTGATTGAGGTAAGCTGTATTCTCCCGTTCATCCTATCCTTGTCATGAGTTGAACATCTCATTACGGTTTTAACTACTGAGTCATGAATCTAGCTTAGTGTTATATCTACGCGAAAATTACGAAAAGAGGTAAACAAATTTATACTTGAATGCCACAGTTACATACAATGAACCACGACTTATTCACTGTTTCAATGCTCACTGAACCTAATCTTACTGTCTCCACCTGATGACGGCAAACAGCCAGAAACCGGTAGTGATGTGTAAGTGCGGGGGATGTAAGCAACACATTACGAAAAGAGATCTTTTGAAAAGGAGAAAATTACGTCTTCCATTCGGCACAAATATGAAAATCATCTGCCTGAACTTCACACATGATTTGTTAATCACAACGATGTCGACACAAAACTATACCCCAACTACACGAAGATATTCTTGAATATCTCAGTTAAACAGGGTTCGTGCGACAAAACACGAGGTTAAAAGTAAAAATCACAGTGGTTTTTGCTTAATAGCCTTTACACCACACACAAACGGTATTTGGTAGTTTGTCGTCATTAGATGTAAATATCAACAATAGGTTCCGTCATTTCGTGCGTATAGAGCGCTTGACTAGCAATCACATTGTATTCATAGATTATATGCAGGTAAAAAGCTATGCTTTACAAGACCCACAAAAATGTACATCGGGTCGGATGGTAAAAAATATCAAATATTGTTAGATTATTGTCAAACGTGAAAACATACTTGTCCGTGTGGATATCTATATTTCTCTTGCGTCAACGTTTTCCATTGTACCACATGAGTAGGTAAACTTTTTTCCACAATTGCACATTGGCGAACGGAAACCAACATATTTAGGCGGCAGTTTCACAACATGCTTGCTTTGGTAAGTTTAGATTTGTGACCACGGGCAAGACGTGTGTATAATGGGAAAATCAAAACAAACGATCGCATGAATGATTGGTTTTGACTACGCACTGGCCAAATAGAAGATTAGTGCTCCTCGTAGTCCGCTGTCATTCGTGCAGCCGAATGCAAATTCAATAATTTAAGTCGCGTTTCGTATGGATAATTAGATAGTTCTAGGACGAGTTCTGTGGCTCTGCGCTGTGGAGTTTCTAATAGCAGAATATCTCTTTTCAACCAAGGATCCCATGCCGGTATAGCATATTCAACATGAGGACGGATGTACGTTGAAATCGATTTGCAGACAATGTTGGGGTCAAACGAACCTAGGACTCTTCTGAGGAGACCCAAGTTGTTTGCATTGAGTTTCCTAACTCTGATTGGATAATCACACCTAAATCTTTTTCATAGGAGGCGGGTTTTTACGCTTCATATTGCTTCACGGCACGAAAGTGCTTCACTGTACAACCACGTGGATCAGCCAACTCGCTGGCGGGGTCTTGACCAACCTTCAACCATTGACCTGGTCTTAACGCCTGAAACAACCGTGATAGAGGATATTCAATACCTGGCACCACTGGGAAAGAGTAAACATGCGGTGCTTGTCTTGGATTATGTATGTAGTGCGGAACGATTGAGGGTACCGCCAAAAGTCTTAAGGATAATACAATTTCAATCCTTAAATATCAATCTCCGGGATACACTTACTCAGGAGTTTGATTTCATGGATTCGGGCTTATATTACAATACATTTCTAAAATATATGAATTCGAAGATTGTCGAAAACTCGAGTTTTATACCACACAAATGCAACCACAACTACCAGTTTGTTATCCGGAGTAGAACTAAGAAATGGTTAGTTATAAAGTGAGAATCTTGGGTAACTCATAAGAATTTTGGTGCGGAAGCAACTTGGAAGCTATTCTGTAAAATACGGAATCACATCACGAATCTTGTAAGAGATGATCGCATGCAGTCCCAATGGAACTTGCATAAGAGAATGGAAAAGAATCCTAAGCTTCTCTACAAGATAGTAAATGAGCGATCCAAGAATCAAACCAGGCGTATTCTCTATAAAAAACCCTAATGGATTGACTCATTTGGCCCAAGATACCGCATAGGCATTAGCAAACTCATACTCACTTGTCTTCTATCGTAAGCGTTGTATCCCATATCAAGTTTTACTAAATTCGCCTCGTTTGGAATTATTAAGTGAAATAACTGTCAACGAATATATTATTGTGCAGGAAATTTGTCAACTAAACGAAATGAAGTCCCCTGGTGCAAACAAAATTACCCCCGCCATACTTCGAAGGTGTCGCATTACTTTGACTGCTTCTCTCATACGCTTAATCAATCTCAGCCTACATGGAAGAAAAATACCATCGCATTGGAAAGCAGGGATGATAACTCCTATTTATAAGGGTGGTAGCCATTCAGACACAGCAGACTATAGACCGGTAACGCTACTTCCGTTGATCTTTAAATTAATGGAACGCATTGTGACTGCGCGCATAAAAGAACATTTTGAAAACCAAAATATTTGGACCGCAGCAAAACACGGTTTTCGAAGAAATCGTTGTTGTTTATCTAACCTCCTTACAACCAAGGCACTAGACGAAGAGGAGGATGTACATGGTTGCTACATCGACATTTCCCAAACTTTCGATAGAGTCAACCATGACATTCTAATAAAAAGCTCGAAGCTTATGGAATAAGGCGAATGTTACTGAATTGGATAAGGGACAATCTTAATGATAGACACGTCCAAGTTCGCGTTGTCAGCACCTTCTCTAGAAGAATAAACGTCACAATTGGAGTTCCGCAAGGCTCGGTGCTTGGACCTCTTCTATTCTTGGTGTACATCAACGATATAGCAGAGGATATTGGAAGCAACTTGATACTATTTGCCGATGATATTAAAATATGGAAACGTATCTGGTCTGTTAATGACTGTATAGCATTACAACGGGATCTGTGCACCTTATTTCGTTGGTCCCAATCAAATGAGTTACCATTTAACCCTGCAAATGTAAAATGTTGCGGCTTGGAAAATCTCTGCACCACACGTATCAGCTTAGCACGCAAGATCCCGTCTAGACCACCTCAGAAAAAGATCTTGGTATCTGGGTGTCGTTTAACCTTAAGCCTGGACATCATTGCCGGACAGTGTACAATAAAGCCTGCCGTATCTTGAGTATTCTAAAAAGGATATTCAGGATTTTCACGCCCGAAACCTTACCCCGGTTAATTAATACGTATGCATGTCCTGTTATGGAATATTCCATCCAAGCCTGGGCATCAGGGCTGAGGAAGGATATCAAACTACTTGCCAGGATTTATCATCGTGCGACAAAGTTGATCTCCCGAAACAGAAATTTGCCTTTCAAAGAACGAATGTTAAAACAGAATCTATACGATTTTATCGAACGACGGATACGGAGTGACCTCATGTTGACATTCAAAATCTGCATACTGAACACCATCCCCTTGAACACTTGCTAGAACCCAAGGCCTTACTCGAACACGAACACATCCAAAGGCTTTAAGCATTCCGCATTCTCAATTAGATATTCATCGAAATATTTTCTCCGTAAGAATTAGTTTGACTTAATAAATCACACGCTCGGAATCTGTTGCGGTTTTCGCTTATAAAACTTGATGAATATATGATGAACCCACGCGATATGTGACTGTCCCTATTGATTTCTGAGAGATTTTATAAATTTATTCTATAGACCTGTCATCATATGGTTATTTTCAAGCTTACTGCTTTTTCTACCATAAAACTTTCTGAGTTCTGAGTTCTTAAACATCGTGCTTATTTGTACGAATCCTTTCAAATATACCATTGTTTACCATTTTACCACTGTTTCAAAGCTCACTGAAACCTATATACGATTTTACCTATTTAGGTAGTTGTATTACTAGCAACGATTGTATAAATAAGGGAATCTCAGCTCGCATTTCCAGAGCAACGATAGCTTTTCGTAACTTACGTCATCTGTCGTATTAAACAAGTTTGTCTCTAAAGCTCAAGGGTAGAGTCTATAAAGCTACAGTACGCACGGTTTTGCTGTACGGAAGCGGAACATGGACTTTGAGAAAGGAAGAATTAAGATGTCTGCAGGTATTCGACAATAGCTGTCTCCGCACCATTGCTGAAGTTACTTGGCACCATCCATAATAGAATCCTTGGAAGCGACGTAGACATCGCAAACTAGTTAACGTGCATAGACTCCGCTAGTTAGGCGGAGAACGGGAAATCCTCATTTTTCTAATGTGGTTTTGCTTGCCACTCCAAACTCGGAATGGCGTCGATGTATTGTTGGTTAGATTCTGACTTGGCTTAAGCAGATGGAGGTTTCGACTGATAAACCGGGTGCGGTTGGTGCGACCCATCTCCCAGGTTGCGGTTCAAAATATGAGAATGTGCAGTGGCTTCCTAACCTTGGTGATGTGGCTAAAAACTCGTGTTCAGTAGCGGTCTTGTTTTAAACATCTTCTCAGAGTGTTTGATTAATCTTGTCTGTTGTCAAATGACCTGGCGAGGAAAGCTTGTTATGATGCGTGACAGTTAAAGCCGCAAGGAAGCTGTCATGCACATGTCGCTTTACTCGTTCACAACACTTCCTTTAATGCGTGTTTGAGTCGAGACGTAGGCATCTCGTCCCAGTGTACCTGTGTCTAATCTTTACAAGTTTCAATTGCATTTTAGGTCCTACCCTTCCCCATCTTTACAGAATGTGTACTATGTCATGTTTGTATAGCTGTTGAGCACTTGGTACCTGTTACCGGTGTATAGCTGTCATTCATGATGATGATGATGATGTTGACGATGTTGACGATGATGATGATGGTGGTTATGATGATGATGATGAGGATGATGATGATGATGATGATGATGTTGATGATGATGATGGTGGTGGTGATGATGATGATGATGATGATGATGATGATGTTGACGATGATGATGGTGGTGGTGGTGATGATGATGATGACGATGATGATGTTGACGATGATGTTGGTGGTGTTGATGATAAAACAAATCTTACTGTCTCCGCCTGATGACGACAAACAGCCAGAGCGCGCTTTTGGTGTGTTCGTGTGGGGAATGTGAGCATATCAATACATTATCCTGCAACTATGTTATTGTAATCCGATATACCAAACTCATAATCATTTATGTAAAATACATTATGTAAATTCAACCTATGCAAATGTAAACAGAACATGATTCACGAAACTGTTGAATAGTGAACTAACATGCTTGAAGATATAAATTTGATTTCCTGAATTTGAAAAAAATCTTCAAAAAAACATATAAGCACAAGGTAATCAATATACGCAAGTCAATCGTTATCTTCTCACACAACAAAACCAATCAGTCACCATTTAAGTTTTTTACAAGGTCATCATAGAATAATCCCGCGTATTTTGAACTCAAGGTGCATCATCATCCACCCAGAATGAAACGCGACGTTCCGTTGGGTCCCGTTTGTTCACGGTGTTCTCACCCTGGCCACTCTCTTTATCCCGGTCAAATGCTTTGTTCACATGACCAACTGGCTCATTGCGAGGCATGGTACCTTGTTGGAGTCGCATTGCTCGGTCCCTGGTTCGCATCACATCACGTAATGTGTCGCCGAACCCGTATTGTCGTTTATCATTTGGTATGATACTGGCCTTCCGCGTGGAACGCATTTTCTCTGCCAGACCCATGGCATCTTGTTCCGAGTCGTCCGGGTAAATGTTCCTGCTCAATTGTGCCTCAGACTGATCTCGGTGTAGCATGCCGAAAGCACTCTCAGAGTACACATTCTTCATGCCATGCTGTTTCAACGTTTCCGGAAGGTCTTTCAATATGGTGTCCATTTGATCAGGATGCATGGCAGCCAGATGGAGCTGCAATGCAATATCCTCGTAGACACGCATGATCTTGTGATCGTAGGTTTCCGGTTCGTTTTGTAGTATTCGACGAAAATACTTTTCATCCAAATGCATGAAAAATTCTCGTACCACATTTCGACCTTTGGTGTGTGTGATCTCCTCAATTCCAGCCAGCGTTTCATCAATCAAACTGTTGATCATTACCGAGAACAGACTCAATTTTTTAGTGCCTTGCATGCGAATTTTCAAAGCCTTCACCAACGGTTTCATGGTCATTCCCATCAAGCCGACGGTGAACAGGATGATAAATAGTGTGGTGGTGATGATCAGACGTCGGTTGTATTCCCCATGAAATCCTAGATGATGAGGAACAATCAGAACCGCCAGAGAGAAAGCCACGGCTCCTCGGAGACCACCGTAGATGAGGATTAATTGTTTGGCGTACGAGGTCTTCTGACCATCTACATTGACAGCATTCGTAATCGCTGTGATCCCGAGAACAACAACTGCACGGGCAAACAAGCAACAAACCAACGCCCACAAAATGTACCCCGTATGCCATTCCAATTGCTCCGTAAGAACCTCAATTCCCAAAAAGAGAAATATCACCGATTCGGTTACCTCGGCAACGAGTTTGGTTAATTTGTGCACCAGAATGACCGAGTGTCGATCCAAATTGTGGAACGCGTATGCCGCTTGCATCAAACCACACCCGATCATGGAAATAATCCCCGACCAGCCGACACAATCTGCCATGATATACGAGAAATAGGCCAACAGGATCAAGGTGAATGCGTTCAAATGACTTCGGATTCGTGTGATTAAACATGAAATCACGCCAACTATCACTCCGATTAAAAGACCTCCAAAACTGATGGTGAAAAATGAGGCGATCCCCACACCTATTTGTTGTCCAGTGACGTTGTCTGTTCCTGCAAATGCGGCCATTATATTATAGAGCACTACCGTGATCGCATCGTTTAGCAGAGACTCGCCAAAGACGATGTAATACAAGCTTAGTTCCACACCAATATCTTGGAAGATGGCTAGCACAGCCACGGGATCCACAGCTACAATCAACGAGCTGAACAAAAGAAGACCTTTCAAATCGAAACGCTCCTCATTCCCACCGAAACCACCCGCCTTCAATATGCCGTACATGAGAAATCCGATAATCAAAAAGTTCAAAATGGTGCCCAGTACGGCAAAAATGAGTACCACTCCCAAATATTCACTGAACGTGCGATTGTAAAGCGAGTACGCCGATTCCAATACAATTGGTGGCAGTAAATAGTCAAAGAACAAGGTTGGTGTTAGTCTCCACACGGTTTGCTCAAGTGATCCTAACCGAATCGCATACTTGATAATGGCGCCGAATATCACTCCGACAATGATGAGTAACAACGATTCGGGGACATACTTGGCCAAATATGGAATACGATGGAATGCCATTTTGAGCAGAATCATAAACAGCAGAAACAGCATCACGGTGATATGGGTTGAGTATTCGTGAAATTTCCATTGAGCTACCACGATTTGAGCAGTCGCGTTCGCTTCTTGGGCATTCGAACGTAATGGGGTGAATATGAGGAGAACGAAAATGGCTTGAATCCAGATGGCGTGACGCATCATAATGAAGAACCCGAGTTATGGCCTGATGTATTCTAGATGGTTATATTTGTAGCGGTGTCTTTAAGTTACATTGGAAGTACGATTATTGGTTGTTTTAAGTGCTAGCTAGCGGTAAGACACGCTCGCAAACACGTGAAGTGTGCAGACTGAAATGATGTGAGACACAAGATAATTTGTCTTATTTTTCTCACAACGCCCATGCAAATTGGCAGGTGTCATGTAGGTTGAATACGGGTTCTCGCTTACGCAATGCAACAGATCTTTTGAAGTCCAGTGCGCTCAGATTGCGGATGATAATTGTGAGCGCATGGTATGATCAATTTTCGGAGGAGCAATATTTTGAGTTTGCAACTTAACTTCAATTAAGGCATGGTAACAAGAAAAGAACGTGTTTTCCGAGTGCTGATGAAATAACACCGTTCCTACTAAAACAATGCGCCCGTGTTCTATTCTCATCTCTCTCTGTCGAAATATCTTCTTTGCTGTTCGAGTTTGTTTTATAGGGAACTGCCTGCTCTGAAATATCATTTGTGCATTAAGCATGAACATGTTTAAGGCTGAACTTCACAAGTATATGTTGACCAAATCCAGCTTCGTACCTCAATGCATAAGCTAACTTTCCATACTGACAAAACAGCTTTCTGCTTTTTATACATTCCTGTAAAGTATTGGCTTTTTAGACCATTGAAACACTGACTTATTTTGAATATCGACACTTATTGAAACCCGCTGAACGTTCAAAGCGGTGATTTTCCTATCAGAAAAGATATGTTCACGTGGTGTTGTTAGCACTCACTCACTCACTCAATCCTCTCCGTGCCGGGTGCCACATGAGGCGAAGACAACTTCACGTCAGTGGTTCCGGTCTGCCGCTGCTTCCGTTGCCGTCTTCACCGTGAATCCTTGTGCATGTAGTTCGCGTTCCAACGCTCTGCGCCAAGTTTCCTTGGGCCGTCGTCTTTTTCGTTTACCTTGCGGACGCCAGTGAATGGCTACCTTCGTATGCGAACTGGGATCCATCCTGCAGACATGGCCAAACCATCTTCACCGTCGTCTTTTGACTACGGTAGATACCACCTCCAGACCAGTTTTCTCAGGAGCTCTTCATTCGAAATGGTGATGTTAGCGCGTGAATATATATCGGTGCCCTGGTGATTTTGAATCAGATAGCTTCCTATAAATGAAATAGCATTTGCGGACGTAATCAACATCAAAGATTTGAGAATCTCTTAGTGGCATATGAGTACATAACTTCACAATTACCATAGCATAGTATATATCCGTTCGTGAAAAATTGATAACAAATAATCATGTAATGTTTCGTTGAACACTTCCTATGAGTCAATCCACATGTGTCGTGAAATCGTTATGCAACAAATACGTCTCCAAATTTCGAATGGAAGTTTCGACGCTGGGATCGGTAACAAGAGCTTTGGGGAGGCACTCTCAACGAAGCAGACACCTACAGAATAAGAATATCGGCGACAGTTAATTTAAAGTAATACAAAGTTTGAATGGTCCAAAAAGCAAATAATTTACAGTAACCATAGATTAAAACAATAAAAATGTTTTACAAACAAGTAAAGTCAGCTTGTATATTCAGGTGCGAGATTGGATTTCGTCAACATATACTAGTGAAGTTCAGACTTGAACATGTTTAGGCTTGATGCACAAATGATAGGCGGGAGAAGAGAGTTTTATATAAAACAAACTCGAACAGCAAAGAAGAACCTTTGACAATGTGATCTAGAGTGTGGAATAATAAACTTGTCGCCCTGCGATCTGCTACCACGTGCTTCTTGCCGATGAAACAGGTGTTCAAGTGGGTGATCCACTGTATGCAGAATGTTGAACAGCAGGATCAAGTCACCCTGACACTACGGTACGAAACGTCAAACAAGTTCAGAGTTGCAATCTTCTCCCCATATGGCCTGTTGTATATTCCGGTCACAAGTTTTGTACGCGTTGCAGCAAGGTCATGTCCTTTTGTAACCATGAGGACCATGCTTGAACAGCGTAATCCATTGTTGGTCTGATATAGGTGTTAATTATCCGTGGGTGTATCTACTTTGTGAAACTACCGAATATCCTTCTTAGCAGTGCTAAGCTTTGGCAGGACTTTTTGTATACAACAGAACACTGCCGTAAAGACTTCAAGTTACTTCTAATCCAAACACCCAGGTCTATCTTTTCCGTAACCCATGAAAGTTGCTGAGATTCCAGACAGTATGTGAATTCGAACGATTTACCGACGTTTAACATTTTACCTTTTTGAATGTTGAATGGTTGACAGTTTCGCAAGGACCACTTCTGAGTGCTGGAATAGGCAATTTTAGTGTTGCTGCGTGGCTGCGTGTATGTTGTGACTCACAGTATTCGAATAAATATTTCAAAGGATGATGTGGGGTATTTAATATTTTGTATGTCAGTATCACGTCACTCCAGGGAGTCCAAGCTTCCGATGCATGCTCCATGGTAAAAAGTAAGTTGGCTTTTAAGATGGTGGGCAACGTTTGGGCGATTAGAATCTGAAAATCTGTCACAGCCTACCTAGAATCTTGAAAGCACGCTTGTAGACGACTTCATAATGTATGATATTCATTAGGATTACGCGTAGCCAGACTCCAAAACCCCCTGCCATTCGCTCCATCTCAAGTTCCTCGATGAACTTTCATTGAAATCAAACACATTACCTTGCAGGTGGTAAATAGACATTGAAAGATTCTATGCTCGACCTAATTTTGAAGCCATCGTTTGATACTGGATCGAGAACAGTACGGCAATAAAGGCGTCAATGATTCGTGTATGTACCACGCTGATTCGTACAATTGTCTAGCGCTCGGTGAGGAAACTTTTATGCAATCCTGATAACAAGCGGGGGTACTACCTCCTCCGTCAACCCCTTTAATCCAGTCGTTTAGCACCGACAGCAAGTTTATCAAGCATGCGCAAGATTCGCATAACCATACATTTCAAAGTAATGAACTACTTTCTCTAAAACTATGCGCTGCAGATCTTTAGACATCACCGGAAATATTGTGAAATGACGGTAGTTTTATGGTTCTGAACAACTACTATCTTTTTAGATTTGTGATATTAAAATTACCCCAGTCTTCCTTTCTGTTGGCGCCACTTCTTTCGTTTGGTGTTATTTCGTTCGCTCCCAGGGATTATTTAGTGTTCATTAGGCACAAATGACGTTGTATAATCGATGAAATGATCGTAAAATCAGCTAACTGTTACATCACAGATGATGTCGGTAAGCCTTTAGTCGTTGTGATTTCCAATGGGCTAAATACATTTGTTGAAAAGTGAACTAGAGCATTAGAGATTTTCTTTGCCGAAACAGTTAATGCACCCTCAATGAATACAGGGAACACCTGTGCTTTAAGGTTGGAGCGAGGGTGAACAATCCGCTATAGCAAATTGGGAATCTATTCCATTTTAGAGACAGTAAATGATGCTTACTGCTTGTCTTCCTTTATGAGAATGTTGGCTTTGTTCTACAGTTTGCAAAATGATAGCCAGAATGCATCAGTGCTGGCATTCTGCGTTGGACACAAGCAGAGTTCCTTTGCCCGATCTAATTTTTCGTTCGACTACGAATCATAAAACGAAAATCGCTTGCCCATCGTCCATCAACAAATCGCGAATTTTGATATCTTATTGAATGAAGGCTTTCTGTGATTTCGGCGAGATGAGTTTCTGTGTTGATACTTGATAATTATACGTGCCTGATTATCAGGATATACTGTTCTGACACTTACATGTTCGTGAATATGTTAAACATTGTTGGAATCCCCTCTTTCTGGATATACCACTCTCGTAGCGGTTATTGAGTTCGCGTCTGTTACTCAGGCATTTCGAAAGCTATTGACAGGGTGAATCAGCATTTGCATTTAGGAATATGTGATCTACTCCTCTCATGCTGGTGTGACTACCTGTTAGATCGCGAGTCGCGAAATAGAGTAAATGGTGTGCTATCCAAGAAGTTCAAAACCATAATCTGAGTCCAGCAGGAATCTGTGCTAGGCCTGCTCCTTTTTCTTTGGTAAATAAACGATTTACTCCCTCATATCATCCAAAATGTTCCTGTTCGCGGATGATATGAAACTTTGGACGTGAATCAGTTCTTCAGATAACTGTAAGAAACTGTTCCATTACAGTTTCAATCACTCGGGGTAAACCCCATAAAAAAATAGACAAATGGCACGGAATTCTTGACAGTAGAAAAACTGTTCTCGACCGTGGATGTATCCCACAAGCGAAAGAGGATCTCGTGTTCTGTAGCGTTTCAAATAACTGGACATTTCGATTCTGGCGGAACAATCTAGGCAGCAGTGCCAGCGCGAAGTGCATCACTCGCCAGCCCTCTAGTCCAGCAGTCGAGAACAGCAACTGATTTTCACGATTTTGAATATGACGATCCAAATAGCGCCTTCAAGAGCAAGTTCTCCACGACTAGTAAGTTTGTTAACCGATTTCGCGCTATTTTGCAAGCGTCTTCGTAGCGCGAAAATCCGAATTCGCTGTGCTGTTTGCACTCATTCTGGATAGATATGTAGAGCCATATTTCAGAATGGCTAAACAAAGCTTAAACGTGTAAGACGCTATTGGGTGTAACTGGCACAATTAACTTGTAAAGTCACATGTAGACAAGCATTTAACATTGGGGTCTAAACAATGGGCTGCCTATAGCTATAACCGCTACGGAAGTGATTATTCCTCGCGAATCCTCCTCAAATCAATTTGCACCATGGAGCCATCAAGATTCAAGATTTATGGTTGGAAAAGCAATTAACTTTACAATAACCACAGAGTGGAACTATAGGTACAAATTTATATAAATGTATAAATAAAATCAAAATCAATGGGACGATAATAGTTTATACATAGTTGAGGACAAAATTCGGATTAGCTCTCATATAAACATCAAGTTTCGATTTGAATATAGATAAACTGTTTGATCTTAGCAAAGCGGAAGGTAGGGAATTCCAAACAAAGCACACACGCACTGAATAAAAATACATGCGGCAGTTCCGTTTGGAATGTGGTATTTCCAACGTGCAACCATGGCCACGGCTGTTCGAAGATGGAATAATAAGTCCCCAGGGTGGGAAACAGTAGTAAGTATTATGTATGCGAGGATGAGATCCCATCGCATTCTCCTTTGTGCAGGTGTCTGAGCCGCCCGGCGATTGCCATATTTCCGAGTCCAATGAAAAGCTTAGTAGCCTTCCGGTATATGCGATCCAGTAGTAAGATGTCTATTAGGAGCCATGGTGTCCAGGCTTGTGCAGCATAGTCTATAACCGGGTGTATATATGTGTTCATCATGAGAGGAAAACACCCCAGTGAAAAACGTCAAAATATCTGCCGTAGCATGCCGAGCAGCCGAGAGGCGCTTTTGTAAACTCCTTCGCATTGTAGACCATTTTTCAAACTGCCGCAAATCCAGACACTCAGGTCTTTTTCTTCATACGCGTGTGACGTACATCCATGGTGGACATCGAACAAAAGAGGACAGCAACGAACACATAAGCTAGAACAAATTGTCGATATTTTCATGCAAAGCCCATGACCATTTTCTTGTGTGTAGGTTGGAACAGTAAAATCAGTATCCGCACAGTGTGCTACAATTGAGAAGCGGTGAACATCGTGGAATACTTGAAACAATGATGGAGAAGTGATGTGTTGCTCACATCCCCCGAAATTACAATCTAGTACCGGTTTCTGGCTGTTGGCCGTCATCAGGTGGAGACAGTAAGATTAAGTTCAGTGAACCTTGAAACAGTGGATAAATGGTAAACAAAGTTATACTTGAATGCCACGGTTGCATAGGGTTCGCACAACGAACCACGATGTTCAAACACAGAATCACATAGTGATTCGTGGTCAAGCACTCAAGGCGCTTATGGATAACCAAAGTGATGTGTTGCTCACATCCCCCGAAATAGCACTCCACTACCGGTTTCTGGCTGTTTGCCGTCATATGATGGAGAAGGTCTGACACCGTCAGTGTTGCTTAGTCAAACAAGGTATTGGTTTCACTCAAACCGTTCACGATTCACTAACTTTACCGTCATGAATGTACACAGTAAAACGTAGTATAAATCAACTATTTAATCCCGTCCCTTGGACAATCTTGGCCATGCTAGCTCAAAATGTCGAACGGCTCGTGAAAACCAATTGTAGCATAAAAATGAATATGTTCTAAATCTCGCTGTTTATTTAAAATTCCGTTTAGCATTTAGGCATGTCGTAAGAAAGCCTTGTGAGTGGTAAATTCACGCTGTGCTGTGCAGCTTACGTAACGCAATGAAGTAGTATCATGTGCTACGCCAAAACAGAAAAGTAACTTGCTCATACTGTTATTCATGTGACGATGTTCGAGAATAATCCTTTGATAGTCTGCTGTTTCGATTTAGCAATGAAAGTTGGAATGAGCAGTGCTCATAGAAAAATACCAATCACGAAGAGTAAGCGATATTAAACCTCATTGATTGCAAGGATTGATAATGATTATGAGATGTCGTGTTTCTTGAGATTAGCTGCATCATATAAAATGTGGTAAGGTGTTCAGAACCCCGTTGATTAGGCAGGGTTAAGGTGAGACCAAAATACGCAGGAAATTGGGTCAACAAGTAACAACGGTACGTGCAGAAATTGAAATATTTTCAAAGAGATAGTGTATAGACTGCATATTGAGCCAGGTTTGAGCAAAAACAGAAGTCGAGAACAATGAAATTCAGATTTGTGGATATGTGCAGTTGATGATTTTATGTAAGTAAAGGAGGACACCGCCACCTTTTGTTGCTCGATCTTTACAGTAAATCATCATGTGTGGAATGTTGAGTTGAGAGTCGTGTATGGGATTACTCAACCAGGTTTCTGTCGATGCAATCAAATCCCAAGACGCCAAGTGAATAACAGGGAAATACAAAATGATGCTGGACCAATTTTTCAAGATCTACTACTCGTGAGATGAAATTCTTGTTGTTGATGTTTGCCCACGAGGGTCCATATCTACCATGGGCTTACGTCACAAACGCATGTAAGTTTCGTGCTCAATAGCGTTTCGCATATCCATACCGTCCGACGTTTGAGGAACAATCTCTCCTACAACGCTCACAGCGACATGTACGCGCTGTCGGCGTGATCTACCATCAGCATCTGAATTCAGCACCTGTTCTTCGCCAGCGTGGAAATGTCTTTTTACACGGTGACTTCGAAGAGATTGACCAAGTGCAAGTTATTCACACTGTTGAAGTTAATGTTCATATTTTTTTATTATTCTAATTGTACCACGAAAGCTGTCTACCAAATTGATATCTAGATGCTTACAAATCCACGTAGGTTTCGAGGATTTAATATGACCGCTTCTTTTTTGAAGATTCAAGATTCAAGATTTTATGGTTGAAAAAGCAATTACTTTACAATAACCATGCAGTTGAAATATAGGTACAAGTGTATATGTGTATATGTGTGTAGAAAAATTTAAAAATCAAAATAATTCTGGTAACGATAGACTATAAATAGTTCGGGGCATAATTTGGATTGGCTCTCAGGAAATCGTCTAGTTTTAATTTAAATATAGAAAAAGTGTTTGAGCTTGCCAAATTGGCTGGCAGGGAATTCCAAGCGAAACAAATACGCACAGAATAAAAATACCTGCGGCAGTTCTGATTGGAGTGGGGTATTTCCAACTTGCAGTTGTGACCGCGGTTGTTGCTGGATGTTCGTCGGTGAATTAGTATATCCAAAGGGTGGGAAACACTGTTAAGGATTTTGAATGTGAGGAGGAGGTCGGCTCGCAGTCTCCTTTGTGCAAACGTCGTCAGCTTCAGTTTACTTAGCCGGTCAGCGAATGGTAGGTTTTCGAGCCCAATGACCAACTTTGAGGCTCTGTGGTATATGCGATCCAATAGTGAAATGTCTTTTTGAAGCCATGGAGTCCAGGCTTGTGAAGCGTAATCAGTAAGCGGGTGTATGTACGTGTTCATCATCAGAGAAAAACAGCTCTGGGAAAAACGTCCGAATATCCGCCTTAGCACACCGAGCATCCGAGACGCGCGTTTGTAAACGGCTTCGCATTGTAGACCATTTTTCAGGCTACCGCAAATCCAGACACCCAGGTCTTTTTCTTCTTTGGTGTACTCCAGGATATTGTTGCCAAGCTTGTATGAATGAGAAAAGCTTAGCACACGACCAATGTGCATGATCTGAGACTTCTGCATGTTTAGCGGTAGGTTATTTTCAGATAACCACATTTGCACAGCATCCAAGTCACTTTGAAGCACACTGCAATCCTCGGCAGTGCTGATTTTTTCCATATTTTTATGTCATCTGCGAACAGAACCATCTTACTGCCGCGTAGTGTTGGCAGGTCATTCATATAGATCAGAAACAGTATCGGTCCAAGCACGGATCCCTGTGGAACACCGCTAGTGACGTCAATTTTCTTCGATAGTATACCGTCAACTCGAACTCGTATGTGTCTTTTGCTGAGATAGTCTCGCAGGTAGCCGCAGCAGTGTGAACGAGTTTTGTAGATAAATAATAATTATCCATGTGTTAGCCCGTCCAGCCATGATATTCATAGATGATATGCGGGTGAAAAGCTGACCCACTAAAATGTACATTGGGTCAAATGGTAAAAAATATCAAAATATCAAAAATAAGCGCATGCCGTTCCTGATCTTACTGTCCCTACCTGATGAGTGCGAACAGCACGAAACCGGTCGTGGGGTGTGAATGGCGGAAAAGCATGTAAATGAATATTTTGTTAGAGATTATTGTCAAACATGAAAAACATACTTGCCCATGTGGATATCTAGTGATTTCTTGATAGCTTCAACGGTTCCAGATTGTATCACATCAGTAGGTAAACGGTTCCACAATTGCACATTGCGAACGGAAAATGTATATTTGCTGCAGTTCAACCTGCTATGCTGTTAGTAAAGTTTTGATTGGTGAATCCGTAGATGCGTGTTATGGGAAAGATGAAACAAACGTCTGCAAGGATGATTTGTTTGATTAAGCACTGTCCAAATGAATATAAGTGCTCCTCGTTCCCGTCTGTTTTCAGCCGAATGCAAATTCAATAATTTAAGTCGCGTTTCGTATGGATAATTTGATAGTCCCAGGACGAGTTTTGTCGCTCTGCGCATTGGAGTATCCAGTAGCTGAATATCTTTTTTCAACCAAGGATCCCATGCCGGTATATCATATTCAACATGAGGACGGATGTAGGTTGAAATCAATTTGCAGACAATGTTGGGTTAAAACGAACCTAGGACTCTTCTAAAGAGACCCAAGTTGCTTTTAGCTTTGCAGGCAGCCAGTCGACATTGCATTGAGTTTCCTAAGTCTGATAGGATAATCACACCTAAATCTTTTTCGGAGGAGGCGGATTTAATAACTGTGCGACCAAGATAATATTCTTTGCTCGACTTGCCGTTGAGAGACAATAGGCTGCATTTCGAAGCACTCAGGGGCATTTCGTTGTCTATGGACCAAGTGTAAATCATATCGAGACCCCGTTGCAGCTTCTGCGTGTCATGATTTGATTAGGCTGTTCAAGATGTGACGGATGCGCCGTAAACGCAACGCATTCAGCTTACCTTCGTCACATGCGTGGTTATTTCTTTCTGCCACATGGGAATTCATACTGTACAAAAAACAAGCTCCACTGTCAATCCGCGAATCAATCTCGATGTCTAGCGAGAGGTTATGCGCGATGTTTGGACTGAGACATACGAAGTGTATACTGGTTAATGCTGGCCGTGTTTCATCAATGATGACTGGAGGCAGTACAGACTGTTGGCTAAGAAATTTGTTCTGATTCATGCTGATTTTAAATGCAAAGCTGCAAAGGCTATTGAGAGTGCACATAGCACACACTCGTTCTCAAAGCGAGCTTCAGTAGCATAACATAGTTAATATCGTACCACGTTGGGTAACAAGAACACATCATCATCGTTTCAAACCTCGACGAACGTTAAAAGCCATTGGGATGTAACCCTGGACTGAGAACTTCATGCCAAAATGGATAGACATAACGCTTTTTGGCAGTATTGGAGGGCAGCCATATAAAATCAAACATATTGAACAGATGTTTGTGACTACTCATCCGTGCCGAGCCCATCTAACTATTCACGAAGTTGATCACAATGGTCCATAATGGAAGCACTAAACTCGAGTTTGAGCTCATCAGCAGTGCATATCCTGGTGGGATTCGAACCCCCGACCATCACCATTGTTGTCCCACGCCTTACGACCTGGGCTACCGTCCACCATTTGATCGATCGCAATCAAGCGTTCATGAATCTTTCTCCAGACTAGCAAATTTGAGTAGCTTTGTTTGCCTGACCAGTCCAGAAGGAGCCGGTAACATCTGCTGTAGTCGCCCAACCGAAGAGATATCCGTGTCAGGTCTTCCCATCGGATACAATTCAATTCAATTCAATTTTAATGGTCTAAAAAGCATTTAGCTTTTTATAGACAGCTGTGGCGTTATGTGATGGTTTCAAAGTGCTGCTCACCCACACACCCAAGTCCTTCTCCTTGTCAGTGCTTTCAAGAATATGGGAACCAAGGGTGTAAGAGAACTCGAAATGTCTTTCAACAGTCAATACCTTGCATTTTCTGACATTGAAAGGTAGTGCATTTCTAACTGACCAGTCTTGTAAGGCATCGAGGTCCAGCTGAAGCTCTCTGCAATCCTCAGTTGTGCGTACTTGTGTCCACAGCTTGATGTCATCCGCAAATAACAAGATTTTGCTGCGAACAAGTTTCGGTAAGTCGTTTACATAGATCAGGAAAAGAATTGGTCCAAGCACTGACCCCTGCGGCACCCCACTCGTTACTGCAATGGGTCGTGATAAAGCACCGTCAACCCTTACTCGAATGACACGGTCGCGGAGATAATCCTCAAACCAGGCTAGTAATGAACCCTTGATTCCACATAGCTCCATCTTTTGTAGTAACAGACTGTGGTTGACACGATCGAATGCTTTTGACATATCAAGATAACAAGCGTGTACTGTGAGACCTTTGTCAACAGCTTGTGTCAAGTCATTGAGGGCGAGTAGAAGGTTCGAAAGGTAAGAGTGCCTTTTTCTGAAGCCGTGTGTAAGCTAACACCGATTCGATCTGATGGGCATTGTTGTTTAAGCGATGGTTGGAGAATTTGTTGTTTTAAGTTTGTGACTACTCATCCGTGCCAAGCCCCTCGAACTATTCACAGAGTTGATCACAACTGTCCATAATGGAAGCAATGGACCGTGTATAATTGCGTATACTGTTCCAGAAATTTGTCTTGAATTTGGGTTTGAAAGATTTGGTCTACGTGTGATCTTTCCCTGTGGAGGCCACACATTGACATTCGGAGTAAACCTAATCAGAAGCATCTTTGAAACTTTGATTAGCCATTTGCCGCTAGTAATTAATATTCATATTCCTCGCTAAATACTGCAGTCATCGTTATCATCCTTCATTTTAGATAGTCTCATAACGTTGACATCTCGCATCTGTTGTGGAAGAGAAAACAATCCACGATGTAGCTATCGTATGACTATTCTACAGAGTTTGACCAGCTCTTGTGCGATTCCGTCAGCACCAGATACCGCTTGATCCCGCTACGCCATCTATCGTTCTGTTCGGATTATAAAAAGCGCATCTCATCGCAAAAATGACGCAATAAAAAACACCTTGTTCACTTGAAATTGTAAAACGATAGACGTTACACGCATGTACTCGGTAATCACGGAATCCAGAAGCCATGCCGATTTAGACAAACACCAAACTTTGAAATGATAATTTCTTCGTAAATATTCATGTGGCATTTTACGATATTATTAATGTATCGACTGGCGCCGCTTAATCGTCTCCATTGCAGAGTACCATTCGCATTAAGGGTGCATTCGCGGCATTAGTCTAGATGAAAGACAAAATTTCGTGCTTAATTTTACGGGTAATAAGTTATCGTGCAAACTAGCCAATCAGAACGGCGCCATTGATTTTTTAACGGAAGCCAAAACTAAAAATGGCGTTAAACAACGAATGCCACGCCAGTTGTCAACATTTTTTTATACTGAGAAACCACTGTATTTTCTGTCACGAACATGTTTACAAAACGTAAAGGTTGAGAAAAACTTTTGGTTGCCAATGCGAGCTCAAATAGAAGTTGGCATTCATATTTAAAACTATGAGCCGCGAAATTTAAATCAGTTAGTTTATCTAACCGAAATATTGGAATTCGATGATTACATGACTATTGTGTTGCTCACATCCACAACAATTATAGTTCACAAATGAATTCTGGCTAATCGGCTTCATAATTGAAAGCAAGTAAGAATAGCAATCGATTGGAATATGTTTGGGACCGACCGTGTATTCATAATGCAAAGAAATTTGAGTGCAATCGGTTAGAGCAGGTTTTGGGTAACGTTTCACTTCTGACATAGAAGCTTCGTCAGACCAAGGGTGATAGTCAGGACAGGGAACATGACTAAGTAATAGTCAACCCACCACCAAACAGCCTATAGTACGCCTGCAGTGTATCACGTCTCGTGGGAATGACCAGGATCAGTGGTCGATTTGCCTAATAGCGTGTATCCACATCAATCTGATACAAGTGAGCACGGTCAAGGTCAGTTGACACAGCGGCCCACATCCTGGTGATTCCCACGAGACGGGACACACTGTAGGCGTACTCTAGGCTGTTTAGCGGTAAGGTCAAATCAGCGGTGGTGGGTTGACTACTACTTAATCATGTTCCCTGTATTGACTATCACCCTTGGTCTGACGAACCTTCTGTGTGAGAAGTGAAACGTTACCCAAAATCTGCTCTAACCTACTGCACTCAAATGTCTTTGCATCGAGAGTAACATTAGTTTCCGTGACCTTTAAAATTGGTATACACGAATGTTATACACGAATGTCACATTTCAAAGAATTCCTAGATGTGATGAAACGAACCACAGGGATGGATCAGCCGAATTTATTGAGATATTATGATGAAATCTCTGGGGAATAAGCTATGGGTGATGTATTCAACACCACTTGTCGCTTGATAACTTGCTCCACTATAGCCTTTCAACACCCAGGTTCGGACCTGCAAGGCGACCGGCGACTGCATGAAGACGTACGAGAATGTAATCAGGATTAATCGTTTGAAGCGTTTCCCGCAAGGTAGTTGGTTGGCTTAAAGTCAGCGGATGACAACCTACATCCACTCAACCATCGTCTGTGCGAGGTGCATAACGATAACAGCCGCCTCTGATACAACTTGGTTCATTACCCATCTATCATACAAGGTTCGAAGCTCAGGAAATGCTGTTAATAGCAGAGGGTATTCGTATCACCTGTTACGTGAACTGGTCACTTTGGGAGGAACTAAACAACTTGCCTAGGCTTCATGTCGGAATTCTCATTGACATGACCGCGTAATAATGAAGGTCACTGCGGTATACTTCAATGGGGGTTTCGTGGTTCGAGTACGTCGTGGTAATATATACTTTGGAAAATGTGAATAAACATAATACATCACCACACTCGGGTATACAATGGATACCTACAATGCTAGTAAAAATAATTAAGGCGGTCGGTGTGAAAACCCACATTGTGAGGGGTCGGAAACCGAATGAGATAGTCAGGTAAACCTGATCCAAATCGCGAACACTTTTCTAACATCTATTACGCTGTTTGCGCAGGCTTCCGGCTACTCAATCCTTGCGAAACCTGAAGGATTACAGGTGGAGATTGTCGTCGTCGGTCACTTCTCCAGAATTTTGCCAGAGGGTGATGCTCCTCATATCCCCTAAATGCTCGTGATTCGCACACATCGTTAATGTATTTCGCGCATCCACAATATTGCGTTCGGGGTTTTATGTTTTGTCGAGAGATCACTCGATTCAATGTCGATCATGCCACACTTACTTTACTTTTGTGTGACTATCTCCTCGTGGAGGATGAGTCGACTTCAATGAAATGTCTTGGGAATTCGGGTACAAAGCGGCGTCCCCAGCACCACACACCCGTTTCCTATTTAACTTTCGAGTACATCACAAGTCACGCAACAAAGACAATCCGTTAATAGTGAACATCGATTTATCCCGGAACT